>BLKR01002942.1:14533-168798 GCA_011170035.1 Teleogryllus occipitalis
GTCTCATATTAAATCGCTTGTCAACGTTTCGTCAACAGCGTTGATTTAGCAGTATGAAACAGTTTGTAATTTACTGTTATCTGTGTTGCTCTTTTTCTCCTGATAACGCTATAAACCGGAATAATGTCCAAATCCAGGCCGACAAACAACTTCTGCTACAACACAAAAGTTCAGATTTTATGGTTATAAATGGCCTTAAGAAGGAACCTTCCCTATTGTGGAACAAGGATAGTAATAGTAGTTGTGGTTGTGAGGGGCGTGGTTTGGGTAACATTTGATGGAAGTAGGTGAAGGGAAAAGCGGACTAAGCTGCTGCCAGAAGCCATCGATCCTCGCCTCCATTACCTCCTTCTGCTCTTCCTTTAGGTGGACTCTTTCTCCCTTCTGACGCTTCTCCAAAACACCAAAAGGCTGCGAATCTCGTGTTTTTACGCGTCCGCGTGTCTCCCTCCACGCGCGTATGTTTGGTTTCAGCAACAGTTCCGTCGCATGACCTCCATGTTGCCACCACTGCTGGCACTCATCCAACATGTTCGTGGCGAATTCTAAAATCTGATCTTTCTGATTTTTTCCTAAACGGAATTTGCTTCCTTGTTCCTCACACTATACTTGGATTTTCTTAACATGGCATCTCAAAGACACGCACGAAAGAGGGAGAGGGAAGACAGACTCCAATTGTGGAGATACAACGTCACGACAGCTCCGACTTTTACGGTTCCCTATTGGAGTTTGCCTTCCCTCTCCCTCTTTCGCGCGTGGCCTGGAGATGCCACGTTAAAAAATTCAAGTATAGTGTAGAAACCCTGGCCATGTTATGAAACATATCAATTTTTTTACAAGCAAGATATCATTTAGTACACATACGTAAATGACGCATATACACATACTAAAATGGCGTGAAGACCTTTTTGTGTTTTTGTGTGTCTCTTGACCAAATATTCGTCATTAATATGTTAAAAATATTGGGAATTGATGTAAAAAATTGTAAACAACAACTGCTAAGCACTACAATATCTAAGCACTATTATTGTTTCAAATACTAAATCCAACAACCACTAAACTAACTCAAGAACAAATAACGTAAATTGTCTTATGTTATTATTTTCTCTCCAGGCTATTATTATCTAATACTCTGTACTCTCCAAATCGTTTAAATATTTTATTCTCCACATTACATTGCTTTTTATTTCTTCTTCCCATCACTTACTTATTCTCTACTGCTCATTTACTTTCCATTGTATTAATGTTACAACGTACCATTGCAATTATGTTCTAAGATAAGCTGTTGTTTGCAATTATGTTCTAAGATAAGCTTTTGTTTTAAAGAACTAATAACATTTTCAGTTTCAGTATTTCCATTTGTTAATAGTTTCAGTATTTCCATTTATTCACACAGATGTGAGGAAAATGTTCTTCTCGTATTATCAGTCCCTCATTTTAAATTCTTTAGGAATTTCTATATTTAGACCCTGCGAGGTTCCCCCAAAGATCATAGATTGGCTCACGTCCCTGGAGAAATCAGTTGTAGACTTCGCCAGTAACACATTCTACCCTTACACAAATGTTTTACTATTTCTTTAACCTTTTTACCAAACCTTTCTTCCATTTATTTTCATATAATCTTTTACCAAATCTCTGCTACATCCTTTGCACTCCCTTCGGAGGGAATTAATATCTCCACTCTAGCGCAGTGCATATTCCCGTTTCCACGCCTTTATTCCCCAAGCCCTAATTATTCATCGCGGTTTTGCATCCGATTCCCCTTGTTTACAGCACTGGTTGCCTCTTCTACTCCCCAAGCACGTCCTCCCTTTGGAATTTGGCCCCACCCGCCCTGTCTTCCTTTCTTGTTGCAACCCGTGCGCCTCCTCTGATCGCATTGCCAATCCCACTGATTCCTCTTCCCGTGACCCTCGTAACAGCCCACCTACATTTCCATCCTCTTACCCACCCTCATCGCACCATATCCTTTCGTTTCACCCACGTCCAATCGCATCAGCGCCCCTCTAGTCTCGCTCTTTCACTATGGATTATGCTGGTATCTACTCCTTCCATCCAATCTCCTGATGACTTACCCCCTCATGTTTCATCTCCACCATTCCCAAGCCATTTTCTTCCTTCCGTAACTTTCCCTCTTTTCCCAGACGAATCCCACCTACATTTCGTCCTACACCATATCTTTCCCTTTCCACATAATCCACTCCCACCTTCTCTCCTCCCTTTATTCGTCTCCCCTCCCAACAATTCATGCCCTCCTCCGTACCATACCTATCCCTTATCCAGTCCCGTCCCACCCAATTCTATCCCAACCCCCCTTTCTATTCCTTCACAGCTCCCTACAGCACGTCCCCTCCGCCTGCACAGCCTCTCCCGATCTCCATCACCTTGCCTCCCCTCCCTCCATTGGCGATGGCGGCACCGCCCACTTTCGAACCCGTAATATCCCACCTCATCAGGCGGCTCCCGGTCGCGGCGCCCGGGGACGCCGGTGGGGCGGGCGGCGCGGGCGGGGTGGGGCGGGCCGAGCCGGGTACTTCGTAATCTTCTGATCCCGCTTCAAAATTTAATTATTTTAATCACATTTAGCATTAGGACGCCCGTTGAATGGCTAGAGAGAGATTACAAAACGCGGCCGAAATCGCGCAGGGGCGACGGAGGGGGCAAGGGAGGGACTGAGACGAGCAGAGAGCGATGGGGTGACGTAAAGCGGGGCAGAAGAGGGTGGAAAGAATGAAAAACGATGTGAACCTACCGGGAGAGGTGGCTCAGTGCATGAACTGATGCTACAGCTGTGTCTCTGATCGAAAGGTCAGATGTTTCTTTCTTTAAATTTATTTATTTTACATCAAAAAGTTAAAACTGTGTGAGATATGCCTCGGGGAGTAGTGAATTTCTGTGCACGTTCTCAAATTTCCGTATTCTGTATTCCTGTAAGCCGTATTATAATTGAATTTTGAATACAGAAAACACTGAGCATTTTTTGCATGGATTGTTAGCAAAACATTCACTCTGATGTTATAAAATCTATTTTGAAGAGTAAATCAGCTATAAATTGGGGCACTTATCCGTCATCATGTCGTTCGTCAAGGAATAATACTTCCTGCCGCAACAACATGGGGAACGATAATTTGAATAACTATATTTCCCACTGAATTGTAGAAGACGTGCACAGATAATGAAGTTACATTCATGTTCAAAAGCAAAACAAGAGGTCATCTCAGCAGTTACTGAAAGGATAACCGAAAATGGATAAAAAAATATAAAAATGGATGTCGCGATGGGGGTCATTGACCTGAAAGCTACAGTACAAAACTTGTTACAGGCCGTTTACAATTATACAATCCAAATGGTAAATAATACATTAAATATCACTATTAAAATAATGTTACTTTCTTTTTGATGCTCAGTGTAGTCTCTTAATTGTGTAGAAACAGTTATGCAGAAGAAACGATTTTACTTGGGATTTGAACTTTTCTATCGAATTTAATCGTTTAATGTCATCTACCAAAGTGTTGCAATAAGAATGTACATGTATTGTATGTGAATTTTTTGTAATGATCTGTTGATATTGTCACCTTATGCATATGATTACTACGTCAAGTGTTATAGTTATAGACATCGGTATTTACTGAAAATATATTACCACCCATAAGCAGGTCATTTTTGACAAAAAACACTGATTCGAAAGTAAACAGACAAAGTAAAGGTAAAAGTCCTAGATTAATAAAGGCTTACAAAAATCCGTGGGTGGGATTTGATTATTATTCGCACAATTGTTTTTTTAAATCTAAAAGTCTGGGAGCTAAAACATGTATTTCCCCAAAATATTAGACCGTATCTCAAACAGGAATGAACATCGCAAAATATACACAACGAGCAATATGAAGGCTGACCGAATTTGAAACAATTCTGAACGCGTGGAATAATGAACTTAATTTTGTGTTCAATTCATTTAAATGGATGTTCCATTTGAGATTTGACTGAATTGACAGGCCTAAAAATTTTGTTCCCGTAAAATCAGTCAACAGTACACCGTTCTTTTTCAATGGAGTACAGAATTGTTTATTTGAAATTTGAATTTATTTGACTACAGTATTAAAACTATTTTCTTTTCATTTACAGTTGACTTTTTATTATGAAACCAATTTGAAACATCTGATATTGTACTATTAACGGTTTCTTTTTTTGCAAAGAATGTTCGTATGATTCGCAAAGAGAACTGTTCATCCGGCTCGAATACATGAGGGCATATCGTTTACGTACACTAGGATGAAAATAGCGCCTAAAGTCGATCCCTGAGGAAAACCATGTGTAATTGGCAATGGCTCGGAAAGGTGTGTACATAATATTCCATCATTCCAATAAGGTATTTCCACTCTCTGAGATCGTTGTTTAAGGTACGAACATAACCAATCTAGGGCAATACCACGGATTCCATATGAAGGTAATTCTGAAAGTAAAATGTCATGATGGATAACGTCAAAAGCTTTTGAGAGATCTAAATATAGGGGGAGATCTAAAAACAAGGCATCAAGTTGATATGGTTGTACTTTTTATTATATTCCACATTGCTTTTGTTTTGTTATTTGAGATCAAAATATCCTGATTGTGTTTCATGATTTTAGCCTGCCTTATAACTTTTCTTAAAAATGATTTGTATTTTTTTAAGTAGAGAAGGAAATCTTGAGATACTATATGATGTTTAGAAATGAAAAAAAAATATTTTCCGTGAAATAGAGGAAAGTAAATGTATAAATGAAATGAAAGTGTTGAAGAAAAGAATGTTTATATCAGTGGTATTATAAACCGCGTCCCATGACTCCTGCATCAAGTAATCAATGAATAATTGTATTGTACTTTTAGTACATAATCTACTCGTGCGTGTATTATTTATTGTGTCAGTGTTCGCATTTTTTATAATTGTAAGAATTTGTGGATCGTGGTCACTGTATCTTAAATATTTTGTTTCAACATCATATCAAGTAGTAGTTTTGTTAATTATAATTTGATCGATTGCCTTCATTGAGTTTAGTGTGATCCGCGTAGGTATTGTAATATCCAAACTGAAGGAATTAATTGCATTGAGAAATTGTTCTTTCTCGCAAGATTCGACCAGGAAATCGACGTTAAAATCACCGCATGCAACAATGGATTTAAAAGAGTGATTGCTGACTTGGGTACGCGCTATCCCCAGTTTTTTTAATAACAAAATATAAACTTTGTTGGAGGCCTGTGGACGCAAAGTAATATAATTTTTAGCAAAGGAAGATGGGCGACATAAATTTCGAAAACATTTAATTCCGTCAAGGAGATAGAATCGATATTATTTTTAACGGAAATACAAGAATATGTAGGACCCCATATGTAGGACCCCACATGTAGGACCTTTTGCGATTCTCTTTCTCTACAATAAAAGCCTGCGAGGTAAAAGTTTGGAATTTGGAAAATGCTTAGTTCATTAGGAGATAACCAATGTTCTGTAAATCAAAGAACATCCATTTGATTTAAATCGCACTGTATAGCTGCCTCGATAAACTCAGTTTTATTTGAAAGGGATTGAACATGATGGCGCAGTATGTTTATTTTTTGCAAGTACCTACACGAATGTTTTTCTGCTGCATCTGACTGTAGTTGCTATATATTTACTCCATTTTTACCTCGAGTGCGAGGTCGAAGGTTGTAATGTGTCCCGGCAGTGACAGGTTGTGAGGAAATTGGGGCATGAGGTGTAGATGAATGGGTAGTGGGAATGGGAGAAACAGGAGTAGATTCAGAGGAGAAGGTAAGAAGGTTCGAAATATGAGTGGGGCTGGAGAACGTAAGGAAGGTGATAGGAATGGATTTTTGGCAGGAGACTGCGTAAGACTGAAGTTGATGATGTATTGTGCAAGCCTGTTACCGACTACATGTTTTCCAGCAAGGTTCATATGAAGTGTTTTGCTGAGAGGAAATTAATTTAAAAAAGTGTGACATTTGTTTCTCTCATTTGCAGTTTTACTTGTTGGTTTCCGTGCTTAATCTCGCTGTATAGTGTTGTTCTGTTGTACCAGAAGGGTAGAGTCAAGAATACAATGTTAGTATTTTGGGCAGCACATTGTAATTTGTTTACATGTTGTTCAGGTGTACAGTTACCGCCCAATTAATGTCATTTTGACCCCCTGTGTCTGTGATAATGATTGTGTCCTGATTGGTGAGTGTCTTCATGTGGGTGTCGAACTCTGCAGTCACATCTGCAAACCTCTCGTTAGGTTGAAATATAGATGAGACAGTAGTTGGAGGGTAACTTCCTACTGAGAATGGAGGAAAGATTGCGGTCATGGCGGTCAGCTAAAATAAGTACTAACTAGGATGAGCACCGACTGCTACTTTTATACGGAAGATATGAAAAGATTCAGTACAAAAAAATAAAAATAAAATATCTTACCCCAACCTTCACTCAGCTATTCGTCCTGTGTCCCATGGTTCAGTAATACCAATTCCACCGCCACCTTCTAACTTCGATAACATCGTGAGCGAGTAAGAGTACTCTGGCACATTACCTTCCCAGAACGAACCTAGTTTACAATCAGTGCACAATCGAGAAATCGAAGTAGGAAATCACAAACGATTTCGGAGAAGTATGAAACAACAAAAAAAGGAAACATTACACTTAATGCACTGTAGAAAATAAGTGTTTTAATAAATATTTTTTTCATTTTGCAAAAATACGCGATGGAATTTTCGGGAAGTTACTTTTAGAATCTGTGACCTTTAAAACATATAATTCAGCAAAAATATCCCATGCAGTTGACAATTTTTGTTTCGGACCTGTGTAATCTACACTATCTGGAAATCCAGAACACTACACTATCTGTAAATAATCTAAAACATTTCAAATGTATTTAAAAAAAATTAATATGCATTTGAATGAACAAAAACGCTGATATTTGTAATACATTGGCTTAAATATCATTTCAATTCAACGATATGTGATCAGTGATCTCTTTTGAATCATCCAGCAAAGCAAAATGATAATATACAAAATTAAAAACTTTATCAATACTCATAAATCACAATTGATCGGCGGTTTATTTCCTATCTAATTAATAAAGTAATTAAAATAAAATGCTCTTCCCCATCCCTAATATGATTTATGTTATTGTTTCTATTGCACAGGATTATTGCTCTTTAATTGCTGGGAGCGAATGCGCGTTATTTCTCGTTTAAAGCACTAGGCGGGTCATCATTCAACAGGGAGCTTCCCAGACAAACAGGATAAAGCCGACACCACGCGCTCTCGTACACCATCGATCATTCTGAAAATACATCCAACGAGAGAGAGTCGCGATAATCTGTCGTGTGCTCCTCTTGATACAATAATCTCAGATTAGTTGCAAAACACATGGGAGGGAGATCTCTGAACTGCTGGCCTTAAAGGTGACTGCCCAACGAATGTTGGTTCTTTCAAAATAAGCAGCTTCAGGGAGAGGTATTTCACAACATATTCCGAATTCCACAGCTTGGGAATAAACCAAAGACCAAATTGTATAATTTTCAGGAACTTTAAAACCACTGTGAATCACCTAAGTAGAGAAAATGAAACATATTCCATCAAATGAGGAGGTTCTTAACAATTATATTTCAACCATTTGGAATGACAAGGTTCCAATTGACAAAATTGAAATAATAATATTATTATTAATAATAATAACAAGAAGAAGAAGAAGAATTTTAATGTACTAAGTGGGGCACGTATCCATTAAAAATGTAAAATATTTATGTAATTACGAGATTTAAATCATGAAATATGCATTAACAACTCAGAATATGCACTATACATAATCTCGTAAAAATGAAGAAATCATAATTTGTTTTTTTCATCCATTATATTTATCACTGAGTATCTAAGTAATATATAGTCAACCAAAACATTGACATGCAAATTATGAAAAAACTCACCTGAATTATTAACTGGAATTGTTGCTGAAGGCCACTTCATTTTTTTCATTACAGTGTATAACATCGTTTCCATTTTAAGATTTGAAAACAGAAAATATTCTCTGTTGCTTCTCAAAATTGATTTGTAAATTGATTTGTTTTGGGGGAAACAACGCTCAGGTTCCACATATTGTTATAAGCGCGTACTGAAAGTTTGTTTCTTCCAGCGATGTTTCTTCAATGTCTGACAATTTGCTCTCCGTTTTACCGGACATGTATTGGAAATATGTTGTAATGTACGGTAACGCGGAGTTTTTTTGTAATACGTAGTTAAATTTTTCTACTGCAATTTTTTCAATGTTTCCTGGCGAATATTTTAGCTCTAGTAAGAGATTTTCCATTAAATTTATATATGTGACAAGTGGCAAGTCATTTTGTTCCAGCGCTGTGATGTCTATGAAAGTGCGAGTGAAATATGTTCTAATATAGATTAAGTCCTCGTATGTTCCATCTCTACATTAAGGAACCTATACTTCAACAATACTTTCTGCTTCATTTTCATAAAGTTCTTTCAACATATATATTTATTTATTTACTGTCAAAAACGTTAGAAATTGTGTGTGACGTGCTATGGGGAGAAGTAAATTTTCAGTAATGTCAAAATGTTGACAATAATATATGTCAGTCTCTAAGCAGGTTCCCCGTCTCGTAATGATCGATTCAGGAGGAAATGAAACTTCCGGAACCAATTGTTGATACAAACTGATTCTACTTGAAGATTTAAGGAAAACCTATTCAACGCTTTTATGAAAGAACAAACAGTAGGAAAATTTAAGTGCTCAGTTTCACTCAGGCGGTGAACTAGTTGTGCCAGGCACGTTCCATAAATCATTCTATTATAAATAAATTTTAGCCCACCCCCTCCTGCCTTAATCATATGCCAGGGTTCCCAACTGTTCTCTTTTTGGAGGACATGTCCTTTTTTAATATTGTTTAAATTTACATTGAATGTCCTCCTTTTTGTTGTGTTGAATTGAAAATAACACTGGCATAATTTTAAAGTAATGTAATTAATTGAAGGGACTTCATGTCTTCAGTATCTACATTTTTACTCCAATAAATTGTCTGCATAATAGATCATTAGGCTTATTGTGATATAAAATGTATTCATGTTTGTTGTTTGGTGGATAATGTTATTTACTCGAAATTTTTCATTTTTAATGACGCAAAGTCTAATATGATTTTCAAAGACTATTAATGCTTTGGAATTGTTAGGTACATTGTCTTTACATCGTGGACTATAAAAATCTAAAATGTCGTCCTTTTCATTGAAAAGTCCTCTTTTTTTAATAAAATGTCCTCCGCTGGGAAAATTTTTCTCTGGTAACCCTGTCATATACGGGGCCGCATCCGATATAAACAAAACTACATTTTCATATCTAATTCCTTCAGGTCACAACAGTATTGCATTATTGAACACTCGCTATTGTTGTATGAATTGTGGCTGCTATTTCTTCAATTGCTGAAAGATAAGCCTTTGAAATTTAGTTTGGAGCGAGCGTACCAAAAATTACCTTACATTACATACATATTGTTTACGTGCATCAGGCGTTTCGCGCAAACTAACAGAGATTAGATTATCTTTAATACAATCACAAATTTTTTGTACATTTTTTCATAAATTAATGGAACATGAAGGTTGCCAAGAGTTGATCCATGTGGAACAGTTTGTTTCGAAAATGTTTCTAAGAATGTACGTAATTTAGGATATTCTAACTTATACAGTGGAATGTCAGCACACGTAAAATCATTGCATGAGTCCGTATATAAGGTTGATAACTGGGGGCTCGAAATGGAACTAGTTGTTTCGTTTTGAGTATTTACTTCTACCATAAACTAATTATCACTTTTTTAGTGAAACCTTTTTAACGTGTTTTACTCTTTTCACATGTTTTGATACTTGGAAACGAGTATCCACCCTTATACTTTTTTTACGCACAACTCAAAATAACACAGTCCCATCAGTAGTTAGCACACCTTCATTTGAGTCACGTACAGATTTGAGTAGATAATGTTCTTTGCACTGAACGACGACATTAATTTCTTAACAAAATGTAAATATGTTCAAGAAAATTCAAAACACGTAAATACAAAAAACAACAACATGAAAACCTGAAATCTTAAAAAAGGAAAAAAGAAAAAACACAAAGGCACTCATCTAATTCATAACTACACACTCAGTTACAACAGATCCCTTCTTCGATTTGTATAATTATAACTTTGGCATTTTTTGAAGAACTGGCAAAACGCACAATTCAATATTATACATTTAGATGCTGTTAAAATTTCTTGCATTTATCTGATTGACTAGTGATTATGTTTAATTTCAAATACAATGCCCCTTTTTAAACACTAGTTCACAATTTAAAAGAACTTTAAATTTATACAAGATAATACTTTAACTGAAATCATTTAATTCCTTCTTAATAAATTTGCCTACAAATATATTCTTCCCTTCAATTCAAGTACTTCATCCTTTACTTAATGTTGAATTTTATCACAAAAGCGAGAGAGAATGTAAATTGCGGTAAATGACTGTATTACTAACGGTTTCACGACTGGAAATGTTAAACACTTAATACAGTCTATTGCAAATATCACATGGCTTACGAAAAACGGTCCTGGTATAATTTCCTCGCTGACTAAAAAAATTAAATCAACAATCTTACTATGGATGAGAGGGCTGTTTTCTTGTATCATCTTTGAAGTCTGTAGAATAACGGTGACACCATACTGTGGGCTCTCTCCCTTCCTCGCAGCACACCTCATAATACTGCAGTTTGCAATTCACCCACAACGTGGCAAGTGATTCACTGTCAATGTAACGAGAAACGTTTTCGACCACCCAGTTTGCGATTCAGATCAGTTACATATCGGAACTCATTATTGCAAAAGCTGTAATACAATCATTACTCATTAGCACGATCTAATTGTAAAATACACTATTTTTGTCCTCCTAAATGTTCATGAATAAATATTTAGTACTTCCAAAGGACTTTTTGAGATGCTTTTAGCGAGATGGTTTAACTTCCAAATTCCAAATTGCTAGCGTTTTCAACATAGAACAACATCAATCATCTAAAGTGTTCCTTCTTGTAGCTGTGCAAGGGAATGAGACCGGAGAGAGCGATGCATGGAGCGACCTGCGTTCAACACCCCTCCATTTCCCCACGATAAATACCGGCAGCGGTAGCTCAGTGCATCAAGTGATGTCACTGCAGCGCCTCTGACCGGGAGGTCCTAGGTTCGAGTCCGGACGGTGGCAGGATTTTCGACACTAGTTTTTCAGCTAGGTCAAATTCAGTCTGGAGGAGAATTCTAGCGGCCGGCTGCTCTGATCGGTAGTCTTCCGTGGTTTCCCCGTTCAACACCAGGCGAATGCCGGAGCAGTACCCTAACAAACGGGCCAAGGAGCGCGCGTGACCTGTCCCTCCTCTTCCTTGTTCTATCCTCTCCCCTTACACACTCACACTAACATGCACTACATTACCACATATTCTGGGAGACCGTTCGGGAGCTTAGAGCTTGTCCCAGCTGGGGCGGTGCCCCGCTGGTGGAAGAATCCTGGTTAGGAAGAAACCCCACTAGCCGACGGTAGGTCGACGCCGAATCTCGCCATCCAGCGGGGGAAGATCACCGCCACCTCCCAGGAAAAACATGCACTACCCTAACGGGATTATTGACCGAAGACACGACAAAATCAATCAATCAAGCCCACGATAACTCTCCGTTCACTCCTCTCGCGTCGTCGGCGACTACCGTCTCTTCCTCGCACTAACAATCCGCCGCGCCGTGCAAACTCTTCGGGCTTCTTTCAGTTCCATGGAAGGGCGTTTATACTTTTCATGGGAATTTGTCGCGCTCCAGCCCGCTCAGGCTGGGCGGTCACTATACTGTGTTCTTGGGGCCGTATTGATAAAAATCTGCCAGGTGTCTGCCAGACCTAGCAGACTGCCAGTGTTCGGTTTTGCGATTTATGAACCAGCCAATTTCAGTCGCCCCTTAAGCTCCTATCCCCCAGATGGCAGGCCCCTAAGAGCGCTGCTGGCAGAGCTCATAAATACGAGCCTTGAAGTCCCCAGAGACAATAATTTAAATAAAATTACGTTTCATTCGGTTCCTGGCTATTCGCGCATTCACAAGGTTGATAGTACAGGCAGTGCCACTGAAACAGACATGATAAAAAATGACTTCCTCTCGCCTGTGGTATATGTACGAGTATTGAAAAATGTTAGTGAATAAACGATCTTCATCCAATTCAGCTTTGCAATTCATATTTTTGGATCTGTGTCGAAGAACTTTTATTTTCAAGTTATTTTAATTGCACTAGTAAATGTTTATTGACGAATTACCAAGTACCTACTCGTTTTTCGTATACTCCCCCTCCACAATTTTAAGTTTCAAGTTTTAAAGAGAACCATTTTAATCCACTTTCGTAGCATGAATGCTGATACAAATTTCTGTCTTTAACATAAATGTAATAAATAAGAAATTAAATATATTACATATTCTAAGAATAACAGGCATAATTTGTATTTGTTTCCACATTGGTTTTTTTACATCGACTTGAATTACGTTTCTCTGGTAATTATCCGCCAAAATATTTTCTCGGCCTTGGCCGCGAAAACTGAATTTTTCAGCCGATAAATTATCCGAAACGTTCGACTTTAGAGGCGAGTGTACAAAAAACATTTGGAGGTTTCAGAGCTTTTGAAGACGCATGTGTTAGGTCAGCGATCTCGGGTTCAACTAGAAGTATATTACGTTTCTGCTACAAATAAAACTAGAAAGAATGTGGTATTGAGCTATACTAGTTTTTGTTTACAACTCCGTGATATCAAGTATATAATTCATGGAACTGAATTATCTACATATATCACAAAAATGTCAATAACGTTATCAATAAAAGGAACCATCGATGAAACACGATGGGGAACATGGATTATGTATTTTTATTAACGTCATTTGTTACCGCTTATGACTGTTTCATATTTGTTAAATATATATTCTGATAATTTAAATCTGTCCAGAAGTTACAGAAGATGCTCCACAATTAGCAAACCTGTTCAATTTAATACTGTAAAAGGTAATTAGAAAATCACAAAGAAGAGGAGATATAGGTTTTAATATATCTCAGCTCAGTGCCTGTGCAAATGATTTGGGTGTGTAGTAGGAACAACCAAAAAAGGTACTGATTAATGCACTAGAAAAAGAGGCCAAAAATCGGGACTCATTGCAAATGACCAAAAATCTAAGTACATGTACCTTGCCAGAAACCCACGACCCTCTATAAAAGAAATACAAAAAAATAGCTATCAACTCCAAAAACTTGAAAACTTTAATTGTTTGGTAATCTTAAATGAAAAATGTAATTCAATCTTAAATCTATAAAAGAAGAAGAAAAGAGCAGGGACGTGGAAATTAAACGACCAAAGACATGAAACGTCTAAGAATATTTGAGATGGAGATAATACGTACTATAAATGAGCCAATACAAGTTATTGCTGGTGTATGGAGAATAAGAACAATCATTTCTTATTTCTTAAAGTTGAGACAAACCTTGCTTTATCGCTTTCTCTCAGTTATGATGTTCCCACAATGACGTTTCTCATCCAACCATCTCAATTCTTATCCAACATGTCGGTACAATACAACTGACGCAGCGCCATCAAACACAAGTGGCAGTGACAGCAAATGCGAACATATATTTAAATCCGATCGTGTTCGAGAGTTATGAGATCATTTGTCCCGGTTTACAGCTGCAATAAAAGTAGCTCGACCTTCACTGTAAATTAGAGGCGGCTTGCAGAGGGGAAGAAACGTTACTCAACTCGTATTACATAACATCGAAAGCAAAAGTTAATTTAAAACACATTATCTCGATCATCATCAACGTACTGAACTCGAAAGTCACTGTCAATATTGAAATAATATTAATTGTAGCCTTTTGTGAAGGAACGACACACAATTTTAATCGTAGTTTGCTCCATCAACCGTAAAGTTTGATGACCGTAACCTTCTTTGGACATACCCAAAACGGTTACATCTATGATTATGCGACACACTTTGAAGAGTAGTTAGTTTCCTTTTATACCAACAATATTCAGTTCTGCATAATATCGGTAGGGGAAAGAAGCTGGGTGCTGATGTAATGCAAGTTGTTGTGAATTTGGCATTGAAGTATGAGGGGAGAGGAATTGTTTCAGAAATTAACAGACTGTGCAACAAGTTATAATGTTACATAAAGCGTATCATAAACATAACCTCCTCTTTTACATTCCAAATACGCCCACCCTGAATTCTAGAATTTGGTATTCGTTTCTTCAAGGCCTCTGTGTGAAATTTCCCAGATTCACCAATCTATTTGTGTTGCTAATGTCCACCTCCTCCGCCGGCTCCGCTTGCAGCCTCCATCTAGGTCCCGCCCGTGAGAACGAAGAAGCACGCAGCCCATCCACAGCTCCTTCAGTCCTCAAGCCCTCGCGGAGTTAACCTCCAAACTTTACCAGACTACTTGTCACTTTACTGCGCGTTTGCTGCTGAATTTTACTGTACTCCATACGTGCAGAGTACTGTCTCTCCGCAGACCGACGGACTCCGACCAACACTTGACCCGACTCCTCGCACCTCGGTTGCTTGTCTTCTCTCACCAAGAGCTCTCCTCCGACCACCTCACCCCCTCTGTCTGGCCGCTCCCCCCTCCCACTCGCTCTGGCCTCCGAGTCCGTCGCTTCCAACCGCCGAAGCCTTGGACCGGGAGAGGTGGTTCAGTGCACCTACTGATGTCACTATAGTCCCTCTGACCGGGACGTCCTAGGTCGAGTCCCGATGGCGGCAGGATTTTCGACAATGGCAGGTAAGCTAGCACGAATTCAATCGCTGTCTGGAGAAGAATTCTTGCGGCCGGATGCTCTGATCGGTAGTGTTACATGGTTTCTCCGATCAACACCAGGCGAATGCCGGAGAAGCACCCTAACAAACTGGTCACGAACCGCGCACGATCCTCCCCTTTCTTGTCCTATCCTCTCCTCTTACACACACACACACACTAATATACACTACACTACCACAAAGGCCGGGAGATCGGTCGGGTGCTAGGAGTTTGTGTCGGCTGGACGGTGCACCGCTGGTAGGAGATAACAGGTTGGGGAAAAGCCCGCTACTCGAGGGTAGGTCGGGGCCGGATCTCGCCAGCTAACTCTAGCTAGTTGCCAACTAACCCTAGCGGGGGAAGATCACCGCCACCACCCGATGAAAAACCATGCAACTCACTTACGGGACTAATGAGCTCAGTAGTTGACGCGCCTGGAATCACTAGCAATCAATCAATCAAACCGAAGCCTTGGCCCGGCCGCCAGAGCTGTGGGAAACCAAAGGGCCTTGCGCGTCATTTGCGAATGCGATTTAGTCACTGCTTGTTTATTTGCACGCACAATGTATATACGCAAGTATATCGGATAATGGACAAATACATCTACCTCAGGATTTTGAAGCGGAATATGAGGCAAAGTGTCCAAACATTACATTTCATACTGTGACCATCCGTTTTCTCACCAATCAGGCAAAACGTGTCACATCCTTCGCCTGCGTCCAGAGGGGTGTTTGTTGAACGCGCGCCCAAAAACAAAGAGGTAGTGCCAAAATGTAACGGGAGAGTTCGCAGAAAGGAAGGAAGTCGGCCTAATGCAGTGCAACATTCTTTTAGGAGCGAACCGTCGAGCACAGACACCGACTTGCAATATCGGACTACGACAGAGTACCGTTACGAGCATTCGTTTCCAAATATCTCCAGAAAAACTCTTCAGAGAACACAATAGAAGAGGTAAATTGTTTATTTTAAATGCAATACGACAAATTGTGAATATAATCAAGAGTATTTGCATAAATTATTATGAGGAGAGAAACACGTCATACATAGTTTCAACTGTTTTTTTGACGTAAAATAAAAATAAATAAATAAATAGAAGTGAGGAGCTCGTACGAGTTTTACAGACGATAGCTAATACTCAATGTCTCTTTATCTTTTCAAGTTTTTTTATCTCTTTGTCTTGACGTTCTGTTCCGTTACTACGTTGCTGTTACGTGGGATTTCATTGCATCTGGGTAAAAGTTTTCGACGAATCCTTGCGCAAGCGAACGCGCGACGGGCCAGCTACACATTTTATAACGGACACGAGCCAGCACTTCAAGGTCAAAAAACACCACGGAGCTGCTGGGAGACGACGCGAGGCCGTGCCAGGGAGACGACCCCGATGGAAAAAATGTGTATATTGTCAAGTAAGAACGTTCCATATGGAATAATTTGATTTCGATCTTTTGACCAGAGTTTCTGTAGGTCAGGAAAAGACGTAGGGAAATTCAATATCGCGTATGGAGAGTTCATTTAAAACATTGTTCTGAATCAAGAATCATTCATTCTTAAATTTTAAAATTTCAAAGAGTTGACGAAAGCATTTAATTTGTGTGAAGTAAAACAAGAAGTCCAAACTTGAAAAACCAATGTAAATGTGTTCAGAAGAGAGAAACTGTTAGACAAGGATTTCTTTGAAATTTATTGTTGTCAAATGTTAAAAACAATATATGTCTTTGCTGGCAAATTGCTACTTAGCCACAAACCAACCTGTATGAAGCAAAAAGTGTATTAGTTGTAAGATTGTTTGTTTTCAGGGTGCTTATTTTTTTTGTATATGTGTATTCATTTATGTATTCATGTATGTACGGGATTGGAGATTATAGTATTATGTTAAAAGTGATTCAAATTTCAGTGATTTCGTGAGCATCCGAATGGAGAGTACCCATGATCCTGATACCTGTTTTTTCTTTATGTACATAACCAACTGTCGTCGGACTGACGTCGGACATTTCACCAGATGAATAACTTCACCTCCCCCTTTAACCGATGGTAAAGGTTACAAAACCTGAATTATATTTATTTCAACATGGTAATAGGAAACATACAGCTGAAATTAATAGACTATGCATGGTGTGGAATGTGCTGAAAACATCAGCTCAATTGCCGGATTACCATAGGTCGTATACGGGCCATTTTGAAATGCAAGGTAGCTCAGCATGGCGTTTCTTCGAAAGACGAACTGAAGAGAGTCATGACTACAAAACGGGAGGCAATCGCTCTCCAAGCATGCGAAAGCTTAGTCCGAATGCAAACAAGATGTCAGGCGGTCCTTTGGGAGAGAGAATACCCCCACAATATACAGAAGTGGGATATTATAGCTTAAAGGAATTTCTTTTTTATGTGTTATTTTCATCTGTACGAATAAAAAAGAGGCAAACAATTCGACATTTTTAGTTTAAAGTTCAGAATTGTTCATTGTTCTGTTAGGTTTTGCTTGTCGCGATTTTGGCAAATCACGTTTAAAATCCCTAAAGCTACTGCGATTACCGCACCGTGCCGCCCATATTGAATTGAATTGGCCTTATTTTACGTGGCGAGACTCAGGCCATGAGGCCTGCTCTTCCGTCTGACCACGCAAATTCCGCTACGGTCCTTTCACCAACCATGGGAGAAAGAAGGTATTACTTAGGCGACGAAACACGCGATTTGAATTTAGCTCAGAGGCGTCATTTAGGCTTGAGGATATTTTACATGCAGTAAATCTACTAACATGGGACAGCCGGCTTTACTTCCCCTCCGAAGGAAGGCATACGAAGGATTTTTTCGCCCTTAAAAATCCACGGCTTCCATCGGGTTCGAACCCGCAAACTTGGGTATAAGAGTCCGATACGCTAACCGTTACACCATCGCCGCCGCGTTACAACATCGCCGCCGCATCGTATATATCGCCGCCATCGCATCGCCGCTGCCATATCGCAACGTTACTTCTCCCCGATCGGACAGTTCGCCCTGGCCACCCTCGTCCCTTTAGCCACGCACTCGTACCCGGCTAGCCGAGGCCGCTCTGGCTGTAAATCCAGCATTCGCCCCAGTGTCAAGACGACACTCTCTTTGAAGGCATGCCAACCCCGCCTGCAACAAAGGAAGTTCTGTGGCCTCCCTCAGGCAACCCCCTTTAAAGCCGAATGGAGGTCAACCCTTACGCTGACAGCTCCTGTTCTGCGCGAGTGACGGCGCCTTGAAGCAACAGATTATAGCTTCCTCCCCTTTGATCTCTCTGGACGCGCCTCCACTTGGCGACATGAACAAAAAGGCAACGAACGGTCGCTGGCCCTCCCTCGAATAAACAATACAACCCAATCAAATCCGTCAGAGAAGTAGGCCTTCAGGGAAGAGATTCCTCCTGGCCGTGAAACACCCTCTCGGCAATGGAACTTTCCAGGAAGCGCGCACGTATCCAATTGGAAACCTGCCTGTAAACACGTGATCAGACAAGGCACACGGGCAGAGAGCATGTACGGGGAAACGCGTCGAGGGAGCCGCGCGCGACACGGAAAAAGATATTTGATTCGGAAAAATGTGATTAATGGTGTAGCGGTTAGCGTATCGGGTTGTTATACCAAAAATTCACGGGTTCAAACCCGATCGAATCCGTGGAATTTTAAGGGCGAAACAATCCTTCGTACGCCTTTGTTTGGAGGGGAATTAAAGCCGCCTGTCCCATGTTAGTAGATTTACTGCATGTGAAAGATCCTCAAACCTAAATGAAGCCTCTGAGAAAAATTCAAATTGCCTGTTTCGTCGCCTAAATAATACCTTCTTTCTCTCTTAGTAAGTGAAAGGAGCGTAACGAAATTTGCGTGGTCAGACGGAAGAGTAGGCCTCATGGCCTGAGTCTCACCACGTAAAATAAGCCATTCATTCATTAACAAAGAAACTTGGAGAAACTTTTCAACGATCAGAGCAATAAGACAGAGACGAGGCATAAGAGACGCTAACATCAAGTAGACGGCAGAGGGAGAGGTTCTCCTGCCAGCAGTCGCTCGGTCAGATAGTTTTGATCGACGTCATTCGGCAGACGCTGTGGCTTTCGACTTCTCCGCCGACGCTCAACTTCTCGGCATAACCGGAATTTATTCCGCTTCGCGGACGTAGTCAAGTACCGTCCGAAAAGCATCCGAAAAGGGGCTTTGCCAGTTCTTACGAGCAGCCTTCCGCGTGATGGTGTCGTGTGACGGCCTTCACCGGCATACTTTGTCTTTACGGACATCGGCACGATGCACTTGGACGCGGAGACCGGCGCGAGTTGCTGACTGGCGCCGTCCTCTTCTGCATGACGCGAGAATGCGACCTCTTTTCTTGACGGGCGCTCGCTTTCCTCATCACCGGGCCACCGACCGCCTGAGACTACCCGACCAACAAACCCAGCGGGTGAGCAGGCTGCCATTCTCCGAAGCGAGGGAACTCCGAAAATATTATAGGCTCCTGTCGATCATTCAGAACTTGTCGTTTTTTTTTCTGGGGAGATTCCAAACAATTGGTGAATTTCTGTATGAAGCAACATAAATTTAAATAAATATGTCTCCGCCGCTTCGAATATCCGATTCAGCCAGCCTGTTTATTCATGTAGATAGAGAGCATACGCATCCCCTCCACTCAGAGCAATCCACCCCTTCGATTGATTGATTTTTTTCGTGTTTCTGGGCGAGTCAACTACTTTGGTCATTAGTGCAGTGCATGTTTTTTTTCTCTCGGGAGATGGCGGTGGTTTTCCCCCGCTGGATGGCGAGATCTGGCGTCGACCTACCGTCGGCTAGTGGGGTTTCCCCCAACCAGGACTCTCCCACCCGTGGGGCACCGCCCCAGCCGGGACATGCTCTAAGCTCCCGGAATATGTGGTAGTGTAGTGCATGTTAGTGTAAGTGTGTGTGTACAGGGAGAGGATAGGACAAGGTAGAGGAAGGAACGATCGCGCGCGTTCCGTGGCCCGTTCGGTAGGGTACTGCTCCGGCATTCGCCTGGTGTTGATCGGAGAAATCACGGAAAACTACCGATCAGAGCAGCCGGCCGCTAGAATTCTCCTCCAGACAGCGACTGAATTCTACCTTGTTGAAAAGCTAGTGTCGAAAATCCTGCCGCCGTCAGGACTCGAACCTAGGACCGGCGACCGGTCAGAGGCGATGCAGTGACATCAGTTGATGCACTGAGCTACCGCTCCCGGTCACCCCTTCGAGGTCCTCTACAGCCGGGGCATGGAGCACAGGTGTGTACTGCGCCTAGCGCCCACAAATTAAAATTCAGCGCGTGCGGCCTGAGTCCGCCGCTGTATCGAACGCATAACGCGGACCGATACTCACTGGAACCCCCGGTGGCTCATCACATGATGGGACGCCGAACGCCTGTGCGGACTTCATACTACATAAAAACATTGCACGACGTAGCAACAATATAACACAACAATCCAACAAACTTTTCGAGATCACACTTTTCACTCGTCATATATAATATTATTATTAAATGGCATCCGAGAAACTAATCATAGTAAACTAGCAATGAGATTAAATAAACAAAATAAACAGAGAAGCAAGCCAGATTATACTACAAACAGGCTTGCAGAGGTGAATAGGAATAGAGTTGAATTTTGAAAAAAGGGGGATTACATACTGTCAATCTCCGTCATCAAACCGGTTTAATAGTGTGATATATTTCATTACTTCCTTTTTTTATTATCATGATATAAAATATTAGAATTTTATAGTTTTTTGTATTCAAATAGTTATTTTATTCTATTCCAGTGTAACCTATGTTAAAAATAAAAACGGTCTTGTTGCTGTATATAAAATGGGCGTAAATTACCAAACCAAAAAGGAAAAATAAACAATAATTTCGTGAATAAAGTATTCACTTTGTACCTTTGACTGGTCAAAGGAACAAGATGTGCTCATTTTTCACAAAATCAAACTTGTTGAATTTGATGTTAATTTTTTTGCAAATAGTAAATTCGATATTTCATCTAAAATGTCTGTCTTTGGTAGTTTTCACTATGAAAGAGAATACATATAAATCAAGTTACAACAGTTCACGTTATCCGAACAAAATACTTTATTTTGACTGTTGCAAACATTGTTTTGAAACACTAATAAAGCTTTTCGAATAATGACAAGACTTACAGCAGCTCTGGAGTGTAAACTATGAATAACCACTTCTGAAATTTATCAATAATACGCACTCTGGCAAAGAGTGGTTACGGGTACAACAGGTCAAAGGTACAATACCCATACTAATCCAGTGTGCTTAAATTTATAACTCTTGTTTTATAAATATTAAAAGTCAGTGTTATAAAATAGAGGATACAGTAGAATCCTAAGAAGTATAAAACAATGATGAACCTAGAAAATCCGCATAAACAGGCAATCCTGTACGTGTATTTTTATACATATTTTAAATGCAATTTTAAGGTATTTTTTGCTATATTAAAAAGTCATTATTCATTTTGAATTTTATAGATGATAATCTTAAAAACTCGCATCTGAACACAAGGGGGAGCGCAAAACATGTGCTCCCTTGCTCTTTGAAAATTTTTATTTGTGTGACATATTTTACTAGTAAATGAATAAAATATACAAAAAAATTAAATATTAACTTTTATTACATAATTAATAAATTTAACGCATTTTAAGGTAAACCACATCATAGTTATAAATTTGGTTCTCCGAGTTATTTCTCAAATTATCAAGTACAAACAAATTGTGGAAACTCAGGGGTTGAACATATTAAGAGAAAGAAAACGTTCTATTGCTTACTGCAGCGAGGTCCCTTTCAAAATTTTATGGTATCCAAGACCCCCTTGGTGTGCACACGGCAGTGATAGTAACGATGAAAATTCTTTTATTAGGTAATATTTACGAACATGGTATAACAAATCAGAATTTCCATAAATTCCATTTTACTATTCGAGTTAAATATAGTACAGTCAAAGTATTAAATATCTTAGAAATGTGGACCATCGTCTCACCAGTGGTAAACACATTGCAAGTGTTCGTTCAAACTCACGGAAGACTATCCGTAAATTTGTTATTCTAAGATACATAATTCGTTATGCGGGATAGTCAAAATATTTGGAATTATCTTTAATTTTGTAGTGTTTAAAACGAAGTTTGTACGAGTAACAATATTCATGAAGGGTTTTTGAGTACATATCTTTTCCCAATAGGAGGTTTTTTCTTGAGCAAACATTTTTAAGGAAATCTCTAGCTTTGCTTTTGGACAGAACATGTATATTTTCCTCCATCCAAAAGTAATTTTTCCTCCTTTTTGTAGCAAAATGACAAAACATCTCCCGAAGCGATGGGTCACGTGTTCGAATGCCGCCGCGGGCATATCAATGCTCCCACAGCCCATGCGTCAGCTTGCTTCCTCATCTGTCTCAGTACTACGTTCTGTCTGAGTGACGAGGGCACCAGGAAAAGTCAAGCACCTGCCCTCCCCCCAGGTTATCAGTGCGCGGCTAGGCTAGCAGTTTACGCACCACATGCACTTGTAAGAACCACCCTGGTGCGGCCAGCTACAGTGTTCAAGGCTCGCTTCCCAAGTTCGCCATGCACGCCTTACATCCATAAAACGGTATTTAGGATCAGTGTCGTTACGAAACTGGCCTATCATGTTGCGTATTGGGAAACACGGCAGTCCATGTAGTCGAGACGGAGAAGTCTCAGAAGCTAATGGAAGATAATGAGGCAAGCGCACGAGCATGGGGGACCGAATAGCACAGTTCAATGTAACACTAACTGAAGGCTCCTGGATGCTTGATATAAAGTACCTCCCAAATATTAAAAGCTACATTTTAAATTCGCCGGGCCCCATGTTCGCCTAGATTAATTGTGAAATGTTCATTTTCGAGAAAATTCTGTTTAAGAGGTAGGTGTTACTTTTGCTTATCAATTGACAAACGTTTAGACACACTATTTTAATTATTAAAAACATATTTCCACCAAAACCTTGACATCGAATTCTTTTATTTTTACCTAACTTTATATACGAAATAGTATGTATACGCAAGAAAGTAAAAACGAAATCCTATCAAAAAAGAACACAGAAACAGCGTGTAGATAATTTTATACGCCAACTGGACTGTTGGTAGTGTAGATCATTTTAATGTACACAAATACCCCGGGAAAATAACAGATTCGAAATATTTCACTGCAATTGAGTACAACTCAGTGGTAGTTTGGGGAGCCACACAAATGTATCCAAAGTATCTACCCAACAGTGTAAAAGTAATTCTTCCCATTAACTAAGATATTGATTCTATATTAGATCTGTCACTGTATTCAGGAAAGAATAAAAAGAACTCGATTGTTTAACTCATATAAATATCTGTATTTACCCAGAGAATGTTATAACGCGGCTTGTAATAACAGAGGAAACGTTGACAATGGCTTACCAAGCTGTCAATGGAGAGGTATCTGCTACGAGGGACAGGCAAAATGGACTCACATTTGAGTGACAAGTAATTTCTTATTGGGATCTAGAGACGTCAGTGCAAATGACATTCACAGTGAAAGAAAATGAACAGCGGACCATGAACTTTTTAACCTCATAACAATGTAATCGCGTCCATTTCGGTTGACAGCCCCGATGCACCCTTCATGATTATTTAACAACCTTTGTCTCGAGCAAGTAATCGCTTTTATACTGTGATTGCCGCCATCTCTCCCTGATAACAAAACTAAGCAAAGGGTATATGTTCACTGGATTCGAGAAACATGGAAATGATTAATTGGGTGCACCACTTCCAAGTAATTACATTTTAAAAAAAACTCACAAAAGTTATATTTAGCAATGTCGAAGTCGCACACACACGCTTTCCACATTTAGCAATGTCGAAAGACACAAGAACAAATATACATAAAAATGGTACTTACAAATAACAGCAGAAATAGTTATGCGTCTGGTACTCACCTGAAACAAAATAATTGACAATATAACATATGCTTAGAAATACGGCCATTTGAACTATAACATTTTACGTAAACTAACTCTTAAAACATATCAATAAATATATCACTAAATAACAGGTGTTCTAATTTGCATAGAAGAAACAACTATTGATAAATGGTGAGCATTTAAAAAAATATACCATAAAAGTTAACTTTGCATTATTTTTTGCCGATGTTTTTAAAAGTCCTTTCAACGCATTTTACGCAATAATTGTTGTTCTGTTGTTAAAAAAATACTGTGTTCAAAATTGTTATATATTGATTCTAATTATGGAAGCGATGGTCACACCCTTAAGTCTCCAAGGATATCATACAGAGGAGACGACCGGTCATTCAAGGCTAAGTATTAGCCCCGCAGCAGTGATGTCGGCCATTAAAATATATATGGTGCTGGTGCTAAGTGCTGCAATATCCTGGGTTATACTTCGACGGGATGGTACTAAGTGCCGGAAATTGAGAATCACAGCACCCAACATGCGTTTATCAAGGACCGAGCCACTTAAGGCCATGGCCACTACGACCAACTGCGCCATCCTAGTCAGCAACATTTTACAGGTTTAGTAAATTTACGTTCTTGGGTTCAAACCAGGCTGGCGGCGGAGGGAATTTTCAAGCAATAGATGTATGATTGGTTTCTTAATTATTACTGATTGCGAGAGCATTTGCTTCTAAATTTTTTAGTCCCGTAAACGTAGTGCACGTTTTTATCGTGGGAGTTGGCTGTGATCTTCCTCCGAGCGAGATCCGGTGCCGAGTTTTCATGGCATATTTAAAAGCAAATGAATGACGCTTTTTCCATGTTTACCATCGTGTTCCTTGAAATTTTCTCTACAGAACTATGTTTTTTCTACTTACTTTTGAAATAATCAATTAGGCAACATTGCACGAGATTCTTTCATAAGAATAACATATTCTTATTCTTCCATATAATTATAATTATATGAAATTATATTATTGTAATTCCATATTTTTCCACAAGAGCCTAATTGCCATCACAACATGAAAATTAGTATACATGCAATTGCAAAAATGCCAAAAGAGAGAAAGGCACTCTTGTTTCTTTTTTAACAGCAGAGAAATAATAAGTTTTGATTGCCGAATAAAATAATTAAATTTCCTTTGATGACAAAATAAACTGGTCTCCACGCAAACAACTGATTTGATTTCACGAGAGAACGAGCTCCCTCGCGCAAGGAGAGTGAAAAGTCATCTCCCGTAAGATATTAAGTACGAATCCCGTTCACAAATATAATTATAGTTAAATATTTATAAAAATTAATAACCATTTGTCTTTTCCTAGTATGGATAACTTTATCACTCTTGCGCTTTATACGGTTGCGTGGATCTCACAATCTAAATTATGTTTGCAAACAAAAGGAAATTAAATTTAAAAATTGTATATTAATAAATTTACCTCAATCTAAATACCGAAGGGAAGAAAGGTAAATGAAATTACATTTAACTTTTACGTGGTTAAAACCATAAAGTTAGAAAACAAAACAACTAAACAAAGGCGAAGAAACACAGATAACCAGAACTGGAACTTTCTAAGCGAAGTATGATACGGCAACCGAATCACGTGACACCGCAGCTGTGGCTGATCCAACAGCCGAACGTAACCTTCCTACAAAACTTCTAAATATTTGCACCACGATTTGCGGTACATATATAATATATTGGAGATATTATTTTAATAATGTAATTAATGTTATAAAAATTATGTTAATCAGGTTTATATCAGTTTTGAAATCTTAAAAACGGGAGGGATGTGTCTTTACCGGAAAAGCTCTGAAGGCCCTGTTCTTCATTCTTAACATAAGCACAGTTTTAACATAAGTGTTAGGACTACGTCCATAAGCGAAGTCATTCACAATGCGTTCGCATAAGCATAACACGTAAGACGTTAACTTAAAAGCTGGCAAGCTTCAAGTTTCTGTGCTTATGAAATAAGAAATGAACCAATCACAGTACATTAACTCTAAATCGAGTATCGAAATACGTTGGTAGACGAACTAACGTAATCCATGGCAAGAGCCCCCCCCCGTCATGGACACAGTCGATATTTCGGAATCGATTCTCACATTCCACCAATAGTAAACTAGAACGTCTCACAGCCAATAGAAACTCTTATTTTGCTTACGTTTATGTTGGACATTTTGAATACTTCATTCTATCACTTATGTTAATGTTTACATCTATGTGTTATGATTATGTTTGTGTTTGCATTGTGAGTGGGCCTTAGAGCACGGAGCGGTCTGGAGACGCGCGTGGGTCCGCCGTGCGTGTGGTCGGGGGGGATGAAGGAGAAATGGGTTGGTTGGTTGGTTGATGATTCCGGGCGCGCCAACAGCTAAGGTCATCAGTCCCGTAAGTGTAGTGCATGTTTTTCTTGGTGAGATGGGGATGATCTTCCCCCGCTTGATGGCGAGATCCGGCGCCGATCTACCGTCTGCTAGCGGGGTTTTTTCCCCCAGCCAGGACTCTCCGACCAGCGGGGTGCCGTCCCAGTCGGGACAAGCTCTAAGCTCCCGACCGATCTCCCGGAATGTTTGGTAGTGTAGTGCATGTTAGTGTCAGTGTGTAAGGGGAGAGGATAGGACATGGAAGAGAAAAGAAAGATCGCGCGCAGTCCGTGGCCCGTTTGTTACGGTACTGCTCCGTCATTCGCCTGGTGTTGATCGGAGAAACTACGGAAAACTACGGATCAGAGAGGCGGCCACTAGAATTCTCCTCCAGACAGCGACTGAATTCGAAGGAGAAATAGCATTATGCGAGTTGGGACAAGGGTTATAAAACAACAAAGATCTAATATTTTGTAGAATACGTTTTGCCTCGTCATTGATTTGGCGCCGTCGCTGCACTGAATTAACCAGACCCTGGTAAACTCTCGGACTCATTCGTTCTAACTCATCCAGAACAATTTTCTTTAAGTCATCTTTTGACGAAATATTATATTTTCTTATTTTTGATTTCAATAAGCCCCACAGATGTTAGATTGCATTCAAATCAAGTAATTGTGGAGGAATATGCATTTGTTTTGGTACGTTCGAAATTAGTTATTCATTAATTTCAGCCGTATGTTTGCTGACGTTAACTTGTTGAAAGACAAACAGATGGCATTTCCAACTTTTTTACACTTTGACATTTGTTCTTAAAATATACTAAACTGATTTTTTGCATTATGCCATTGATAAAATGTAGGTTTCCAACGCCTTTCGATGACATATGGCACCAAAGCATGATTGAGCCGCCCCCAAGTTTTACAGTTGCCAAAGTATTTGCCACATGATTGTCCCGCATTGGCATTTCTCCATACCCTGTGGACGCCATCAGATCCAAAAAAGATTAATTTTGGTCTCATGAGACCAAAGGACGGAATTCCAGAATTCCTGATTTTTATTCTAATGCTCTTTTGCAAACTTACGTGGAGCCAGAATGGGCAAAAATTATGAAAATATAATTTTTTACTTGTTTGAATCATTCTCTACTTTATAGTTTTCTGTGTTAAATAAGTCAAGTTTCATCTTAATAGGTTGTCTCTAAGTATTTTGTTTCTAATTTTGAAGTTATGTAATGTGAAAGTGGGAGTGGTCATTTTGACACATTGTGGGCGTAGCTTGAATGTCGTGGGTATTTTTCTGTCTTCGTTGTTAGAAAAAGTTAATAGTTTGCTTTCTAGTGTTCGACACACTGCTTTTGGTAAGAATTGAGGGTTCAAAAGCGTCGAAATATAACATTTTCTCAAAAACTACTAATAGGGGGATGCTCAAATTTTAACAGAGCATGAAGCACGGCGGTTAATATACTTTAAAAGGCCGGATATACGAAATGTTAAATACTTTAGACAATATTGTTATAAATGTTAATATTTTTAAGAACAAAACCGATTACAATAAACGAAACATATAGCATAAAAACTTGTAATACATTTTAAAAACAATTTCATAAAAATACTCATAAACAATGATTCTACACTCACATAAAATTTCAAGACTGTAAATTAAATAGTTTCTGAGAAAATATTCCTTACATTAACATTGGCGACATAGGCCATTCTGACTCCCCTTAAGTCTCAGTGCCCTTTTTCTGTTACTCACAAATGGCCTTTTCCGAGCAATTAATTCATCCATGGTATCCATGGTATCCATGGCTATAAAGCGTCCGGTGGAAGTACAATGACTCAATTCTTTCCCTGTACTTCGTTTCACCAAAATGCGCAATTTTGGTACACTTAATTTAGGGGTTACCTTAATTTCTCTCACAAGGTGCTCTTCCCTCGCGTCCAGTCTTTTCTTTTTACCTGTTCGAAGTAAATTCCTCGTTGAGCCATTGTATTTATTTTTTTACAATATGTTGCACAGTTGAATGACTTTTGTTGACTATTTGTCCTCTTTCGTAATGAATTGCCTTTAGTGGCAAGGTTAATAATGCACAACGCAAGAACAAAGTTCTTTCCGCTTACCCACGTTCTAAATAGATGAAACGTGAAGCACTCAAGGTCAGTTTGACCACAGGGTTTTGCACAGACCGTTACTACCTTAATATTAGTTTGAAAAGTTCCCTATTATTCTTGGGTTCATAAGACGTAAATCAATCGTACGAACAGAAATGGTGCATCAATTAGTGGTCTACTTAGTTGTATATTTTTTACGCCTGATACAAAAAATCATAGCATTTTAGCGCATGCATTGCCTTTCTTACACATCAAGGAAGCACACCTCAGTTTCGAAAAAAGAAATAAAATTCCAAAGAATAAAAATTGTATGTATTAAAAAATATCCAGTGCACGAGCATAAACGGTACATACTGTACGTTTGGGGTGGCAGTGGTAGGGTTATTGGCAGTGTCAGCAGCAGTGCCCTAGCGGCAACGGCGAAGACAGGGAAGGCCTTTCAGCAGTGACGGGCGAAGGCGGAAGGCGCCACAAGCAACGGCATCCAAGTGCAGTCTCGCGTTCTGCGGTCCCGCGCTCGCGTCACTGCACACTCGAGCTCCCGCGCCTGGAGGGAGGCACGCGCACATCGAATCCCGCTCCCCCCTCCCTCCCCGCGACACGTCTCCCGCCACGCCACGCCCCACGCTCTCGGCTCCTCTTGCATCGCGCCCACTCCACGCCCCATCACCTGCCCCCCCCCTTCCCAGGCCATCACCTCGCCACGCCCGTCACCCATTCCCACCTCCCGTCTACGCCCCCTCGCTATACCCGTCGCCCCGCCCCCGCCCCCTTGCCTTGCGTTGGCACGTCCCCCCGCCACCCGTCTCCCGCCACGCCCCGCCCCTGGCTCTCGGCTCCTCTTGCATCGCGCCCACTCCACGCCCCCTCCCCTGCCCCCTTCCCAGGCCATCGCCCTCGCCACGCCCGTCACCCGCTCCCACTTCCCCGTCTACGCCCCCTCGCTATGCCCGTCGCCCGGTCCCGCCCCCTCTCGCACAGCCGCCCCCGTCACGCCCCTCCCCCAACTCATCGTTCCGCTTCCGCCACACTCCGGCCCGCCCTCCGCCTCCTAGAACCTCGCTCGCCCCCGCTGCGCCCCGCGCTCCGTTTCCGTACTCCATCAATCGCCCCGCTCCGCAGGCTGCCATGCTTGCTTTAGGCCATACAGCCGTCCAGGTGAATTTTGTTTACGACTCAATATTATCCGCTTTTATTGCAATCTGATATTTCAGAACGTTAATTGTGATGGAAATATATATATTTAGATTAAGGTAATATTTACAGAATTTTGGATTAGCAATATTGTTACATAAACTAATAATTAATAATTTTTGGTCTAGAAATATTAATTCTTAAGGTTTGTGAAAAATATGTAAACTGTTTAAAAAGGTATTATTTGGAGAAAACAATTTCGAATTTAAACACGCGGAACATTTGAAATATTTCATGTGTGAAACTAGATATTTCTTTGTGTAAATATTTACAATTTGTGTAATATTTTTTGTCAACAATCTCGAAAATTGAAGATTATGTATTTTTGTAATTTAGGTTCTAAAAGAAAACTGCACTTTTGAATTCTGGAGTAAAAATATTGGTATAAATTGTAAATGATATGAGGCTTAATGCATAAACCTATTCTTTGAACTATTTATTAGTAGAAGTGGAAACATTTTTCTTATATTAGAATGTATTTTCACCTGAGATTTAATTTTTTTCTGATGTTCCTTTTAAATTGTCTGACATTTTACTAATTTTGGGTATACATAAAAACAAGGTCAAACATATGCACTCAAAATGATTCTGGCATTTTTACACCACATTGAACTTGTCAAGGAAATTTTAGACGAAACGGAAGGGGGTCTTGTTTTTGTTATTTTTTTTTTTGCGATTTCACGAGGAATTACCCACCTAAGAAATTCCTTTTGTAATCTCAGTTCTACAGAATTGTACACGAGCAGGTGATGAAGATATATGTGAATTAAATATTGGAGTAAGAGTTCGCCAGTGAGACAAAGGAAACGAAGCAGTTGGCATAAAAGAATCCTTCAGATTTCATTGAAGGACAAAATCTGGGCAAGAAGGGGAATGAAGGTAAACGGACAGATTTCTCATTTCATTTCGAAGGAGTCAGCCTTCTCTTTGATTTGAACGAATCGCTTACCGATTTCAACCGTGCCAGCCGAAATAGAAGTGTGATAGACCAATGCAATATTTCATTTCGATTCACTGAGCGAAGTAACATTTCCTCGAATGAGCTCGAAAGATCAAGGCAGCAACCGGGGCGATGCAACCGGAAAGCGTGGCACATCCCCCGAAGCAGGCCGGAAATGACGCTCCGTTCTCGACTTCACGCCTGGAGAGCTCAGCCTCCTCTCCCAACCCCTTCCTTCCCCCAGGCTCAGCGCTTTCGTTCCTCCTCAGCCCGAGCCATCTACTCTGGTTTGTGCCAATCCAGAAACCAGCGAAATACGACACGCGGCGCAAAGATCCTTCTCTCTATTGCTATGAACATCGCCTGCCGGTGCTTGTATGAGTTTACAAGTCTTTTCTTTTACCTTTGACACTGCTTCCCTACTCTTTTTCCTCTCCTACTGGTGACGTAATTCTATTGTCATGGAACACCAGTTTAACGTTTTTATTACATGGGAGCTTGCTTTTTTTCCCTCTTCATTCATTCAAAATTCAAATAGTATATGACTTAGAGTAGGGATCACAGAATTTTGAAAATGTGCACACAATTCACTTCTCCCCATAGCACGTCATACGCAGTTTTAACTGTTGTTTGACGTTAAATAAATACATAAAAAATAAATAAACGTGAATACTGACACATATTTCATACCTTCCAATTAACTATTCGAAATGTTCGCTACGAGAAAATTTAAGTAAAAGGAGATTAAAAGATAGGAAGAGGTTAGAAAATCTAAAACGTGCCAAAGACGAGTTCTTATTGAATAGATTAATCTCCGTTTCGAATTTTACTAGAATTTTGATTTGAAATGCATAATACCAAAATATTTGTGAAACAGGCCTAGATACGTATGGACCCTAAATGAAAACAGCACAAGCTTTCAATACAGAGACGATCCAGCAATGTTATTGTATGAATGATTGAACCAGCACTGTGATACTCTTCGAGAATACATTATATCCCAATATTTTTCATGTAATGGAAAAATGGTTTCCATTTCTACATAAATTATACAGGGACCTAATTTAAAAGTGAACGCCTCACAAAAAAAAAGGTTTTCTAACATTCATTGCTACACACTTGAGAATATAACTATATTTAATCTACAAATTTACTTGTTCATTTTCTTCATTCATTTTATTATTACATCGTAATTAGTGCAGTTATTGAGGCAATGATACTTGCAAAGTTTTATTACATAAGATTGTATTAAATATTCACACCTTATTCCTTTCAATACATTCACTTCTCTCTTACAAAAATGGCTTATCCGGGATTAAGTTTTTAACATTTTCTCTTCCCAGTGGAGAACAGACTTTATTACTGAGTGTACCAAATTCCTTCGAAAATGAAAAATTAAGGTAGTAGTTAAAAATATTTGTACACTATAGAACAAACGTTAATCAGTTAATATATAATTTTATCGGCCACATGCGTATTTTAACCTCTGTTAACACGCAACACTGCAGGTTTGTTAAGTGCGCTTGGATCTACTTGAATGCTAAGAAATTTATCATCCTTAGCACCGCGTTTTAACATCCTTAGCAACATAAACGATTAATTCATAGCAAGTCAAATGTTTCTTAAAGAAAAATCATGACGATGTACAAAACAAATCAGATTCAAACAATTCAAAAGTCATTCACATTGGTTTGAGTAATAATTATTCTTCATTGTAATAGTACAATTACCAAAATGTGTATTAGATAAATTAACCTCATTCATTCATATTCATATTTATTTTTCCATATTCTGCCCTCTCTAATACGTCAAATTATTTTCTAACGAAGACAAAACCCTCATGGCTCACCTTTCAGCGATTTACTCTTGCATGTTGCAATATCGTAGGTCCCACCTTATGTCACCTTAATACCAATATCTTCGCTGCTTCGTTGCAACACTTAATTGTAATATGTTAAAATAAATACCACTGATTATAAAGGTAACAAAAACTTGTGAATAAAGGTAACTTGATCACTAGGTGTGTAATGAATCCAAACAGTATTAAAGAGTCAATAAGAATCACAAGAAATCCTTTCAATTAGACATTTCTTGATTTGTTCCACACACATTATAATGCCGTTATAATTACCCTGAAAATGTTCTCTAATAAAAGTATTATACCATCCAAAGACCTCAGTAAGTAGAGTGTGAAATCACACAATACCAATATGACTTGAAAATATACAATAATTCTTGTTTTGGAAACACATTGAACATGAAAAGTTATGTATCTGGCGTCTAAAATGAATCACAAAAGGATTAAATTAGACACTTTTTATTATTCATGAAAGTTAAGTATTTTTACATTCATGAGAGTGACTACATGCGTTTCTGAAAATGCGGAATATGGATGTCATTTCAACAGAAAACTCTTGAGTTTTCGAGAAATTTTATATGACATTATTTAAAGCACATGTATTAATATCTGCAATAATGTGAATAAATCGCCTCTGATCTAAATATTATCGACAGGGAGACAAGTAAAAAAACTATATTTTTGTAACTTCTGAATAAACAAAAGAATAGCGCAATATGGCATTCATATCATCGTATTGGGTTTGTTTGCCACTAACTCTACCAAAAATTAGGAAAAAAATTTGGAGCCGTTTTTGAGAAATTTTTGAAAATGTCCGGGGGCTTTAATACCCGGACTCGAAATTTCATTGTTTTTTTTTTCAAAAAAATCAAAAGAATGTTTTTCAGCTGGCTCTTCAACTAGAGCCAGATGGACAGGGGTTTCTGCAATTTGGAAAACATCCTACGCACGATTTAGGCGCTAGTAGTGTTCAGTGACGGACGGACGGACGGACGGACGTTTTAAAAAACACTTTTTCGATATGAGGGGACCCCAAAACGTGTATTTCCGTTGAAATGGAACGTGGCGGGACGGTGGCGGGACGGTGGCGGGACGGTGGCGGGACGGTGGCGGGACGGTGGCGGGACGGTGGCGGGACGGTGGCGGGACGGTGGCGGGACGGTGGCGGAACGGTGGCTGGGCGGTGGCGAAGCGGTGGCGGGACGGTGGCGGGACAGGGCAGGACAGGGGGGGGCGGGACGGGCGGCGGGACGGTGGTTGGACCGTGTCGGGACCACGGCGGGACGGGAGCGGGGCAGGACGGGGCGGGACGGGGTGGGGCAGGACGGGGGTGGCAGGACGGGGGTGGGGCAGGACGGGGGTGGGGCGGGACGGGAGTGGGCCGGGACCGGGGTGGGGCGGGGTGGGGGCGGGGGCGGGGCGGGAGCGGCGGGGGGGGCGGCGGGGGGGAGAGGCGGGGGGGCACGAGTGGTGGGGGCGGGAAGGAGGCGTGGCAGGGTAGAGACGGGGCGGAGGGAAGGGAGGCGGGTCGAGGGCGGGACGGGGTTGAGGCCAACAGCCCGCTTTTAGGCGCGAGAGCGGCCCGAAGTACGCGGCGCGTTTTAGGGCTAATCCAGGGAGAAGCGGTCGACTCCCGGCAGCGCCGCCGCCCCGGCCGCGCGCAATGGCCGCCCCTGCCAGTGGCAGCCGCAGCCGCAGCCGCAGGGACGGGGGGCGGGGCGGTTGATGGAGAAGTTGCGAGATGACGCCTGCACTGACTCGAGGTAGCCGCTCGGAGGTAAGTTGGTTTTATTAGTCGAGGTAGTGATAGGGGGTAAGTGGTGGTGGTTGCGGTGGTGGCGGCGGTGGTAGTGGCGATGGCGGTGGCGGCGGCAATGAAGGCTTTGGCAGCGGAGGCGTGGGCGACGATGGCGGTGGCAGTGACGGTGATGGTGATAGTGGCGTAGCCTGATTTTTGGTTTAGGGTATTTAACTCGAGAAATGAGAAAATAATTTAAATCTCCTAAATATTCCTCATTCTCCAGTGTACGAAATCTTACTGTCATCAGAGCTTAAGAAGTATAATTTAAAACTGCATAACTATTGAAATTTTACACTTTTTTCGTTTGAGAATAGATCACCAAAATAGTTCCGCATATACACATCCACGATTCTTGCTCATAAATTTTGTTATTAAAATGTCTCTATCAGTTTTTATTCTTCGTTATGATACTGAGAGTTGGCTTTTTGAGCCTTCTTTAATTATATTTTCTTCTTTAGAGTCTCTATTCTTCTTGTTTTTAATTTGCCCACGTCACAAAAATACAGTTCTATTATGACATAGTCACACTTGGATAGCGTTGTGCTCGCCATTCCACGTCACAGATGTGCCTTACTCGACCACATTCTCCCTTGAACCAGCACACTCCCTATCCTAAATTGGGTACAAATATATACTTGCTATATTCTTAAAAATAAGATAATAAACTCAAATAAAACTACAATGTTCATAAATTAATCTTCTTCTCTTACAAACACCTACCGGGAGAGATGGCTCAGGGCATCGACTGTCACTGTAGTCCCCTCTGACCCGGAGGTCCTAGGTTACAGCCCCGACAGTGGCAGGGTTTTCTACACTAGTTTATCAGCTAGTTCGGATTCAATCGCTGTCTGGAGGAGGATTCGAGAGGGCGGCTGCTCTGATCGGTAGTTTTCCGTGGTTTCTCCGCTCAACACCATGCGTATGCCGGAGCAGTACACCAATAAAGGGGCCACGGACCGTGCGCGATCTCTCCTACCTCTTCTTTGTTCTATCCTCACCCCTTACACACATTTACACTAACATGCACTACACTACCACACGCCGGGATACTGGTCGACGGCTTACAGCTTGTCCCGGCTGGGGCAGTACCCCGCTGTGGGAGATAACTGGTTAGGGAAAACGACGGTAGGTCGGCGCTGGATCTCGCCATACAGTGAGGGAAGTACCGCCACTTGCCGAGCAAAAGCACGCACTACACTTACAGATCTAATGAGCAAAGTAGTTGACGCGCCCGGAATTACAATAAATCAAACAATCAATCTTACAAACACCGAAGAAAACAACGAAGTTTTGTTACAAAATAGCTATTTCATAAGCACGCTGGATGTAATGAATCGCTGTACATCTGATTCACAACACAGGTGAGGCTGCATTTCAGAGTGAGTCGTTTATCTAAGAATCGAATCCTCAACGGCGAGATGGTTGAAAAATGAATGGAACAAAACGTAATACAAAAATAAAATAACAAATGGACAATTTACAATTAATTTAAAGTACAAATAGCTGATATTGTCAGAGTATGTAACATCACTCACAACGCCCCTGGTGATGATGGTGGTACGAGTGCAGACTGTAGTATTGGATTAAGTGATGAACGTTATAGTAGTGGTCATAGTGGATGCAGTAATGTTAACGATTAGGCCCGTGTCATTTTCTCCTGTGTGTTGTTCCTTTGGAAAATGTAGGTTAAGCCTGCTTTTATCTATAATGACTATAATTATGTAGTTTTAACGTATCATGCACAGTCATATTTTAATTTTTAACCCTTTTCTAATTTCCATTTCATATTATGGTTCTATTTTTCCATGAAGCTTCATATTTCAGATTTTTATTTTTTAATTCTATTTTCGTTTAGGGTAAACGTTACAGTGGTTGCCCCCCCACCTAGTGATTGGCTACTCCAACTACAATTGTAATTATCGCTTATTCTGATACCATTTTATAATATTTTACTTGTAAATGGCACGAAGGGACGCTTTCTGAGTATTATGTATCATTGTTGTTTAGTTCTTCGACCGCCAGAGTGCAACAGTTGTCAATATGTCGGATGCTTGTTGACAGTGCGGTGTGTTCATTGAACGTTTGTTCATTCAATAAGATTTCTTAAGATTTTCTTTAGAAATCTGATATCCAAAAGTGCTGTTTGTTGATTACAGAGGTAAGAAAATCACAATTATATATCGTTAAACACAAATCTTATTGAGTGACACTGATATCAGCTGAAAATGAGAAGTCTAGCTATGCGTATTTAGTGGCATAGGGAGGTGGCCAATAACTGTATCTTCAATAATGTGTGAATTGTTATTGTGTTAATAATTGTTGACACATTAATTTTCATCGTTTATTATTATCGCACACAAGTAAATCCTGTGTGAGCCTGAAATAAGTGATCTTATAATTCCCAAGACGCCAAAGCAGGTGTATGACGCAGAGCCATCGCATCACTTTCTGTCTTTCTCTGGCTCTGTTTTCTCTCTCTCTCTCTCTCTGTCTGCCTCTGCCTGTCTCAGTCTGTGTTTCTTTGTGTCTCTCTCTGTCTCATTCTATGTCCGTGTCTGTCTGTCTATCTGCCTCTCTCTGTCTCTCTCTTTCTGTCTCTCTTTGTCCCTCTCTTGTCTCTCCCTGTCTGTCCCTCTCTGTCACTCTGTCTCTTTCTATTTGTCTCTCTGTGTCTGTGTCTCTGTCTCTCTTACCCGCGCTGCTGTCCTGATGTTGTCGCCTTCGTCTTGCGTCACACGGTAACGCTTAACAACAATGAAGCTCAGGTGGAGGGCAGTTTGAATGGAAATTGAACTAAAATGAAGCTCAATTTTGTTCTGCAGCGCTATCTAGTAGAGTTGCAACAAAATTAACCGTATATAAACCTTCTGGGTGAACAAAACCGTAGATGTGCCTACTTTCATGGAGATCGGTCACACGGTGTCGGAGTTTACCGTGCTTATATATAACAACATCCATTTTTATATAGAGAGATTTTTGACTTAGGAGGGTATGTTATATAGAAAGATAGTTGCATAGAAAGTATTAGATGCGAGTGAAATTTTGTAAGATTTTACTGAAAGGTCAACCGCTTCTATAAATAACTTTAGCAGATAGAATTGTCTCCACGGGGCGCCAAAAGCGAAGGGGGTGATAGAAAGGTACAGACGTCTCAGTCCCTGGACAATTTGGGGTGTTTGTGCTTGTTTCTGAATACTCTCAGTTCACTGTGCCTAAATCTTAATGGTTCAGTAAGTGAAAAATTGCGAGTATTTTTCCGATAGTTTGGAGATAATTTCAGCACAAATGGCACTGTTCTACTCTGTAAACTGCAAAATTAAAATAGTTTCTCTGGCAAACGTTGTTGGTGTTTGAAAGGTACTCTGAGGAAGAGATAAATTTTCAATTTCCTGTGAAGCATTGGACATAACTAACCACTCAACCATTTCTGTAACCTTGCATTAGCAATAAATCTGTGGCTTGAAGGAGTAAAGAGTGAAAATGTTCTGGCTCTAGTCAATGATGTAGCCCCTTACATGGTGAAAGATGGCAAAGCCTACAGCTGTTATACTAAAAAATTATACCTGTAACATGCATTTCACTGTTGTTGCGGAAGAAATTCGTGGAAAGCATCTTCATGTACATAATTTCTGTAGTGAAGACTATGAAAAGCTCCCTTATGAGTTCAATATTTCCCGGAAATGGTTCGGTGCCATTGTCTCTACAAACTATTCTCATGCGTTGAGGTATGTGGCTTAATGCTGCAAACGACTACTGTATAAATTTCAAAGCTTTCGAAGATGCTAACGCATTCAATGAAAGCTGGGAAGCTAGACAATGGGCTCGCTCGTGGCACATAGCGAAGTCGCCAGCCTTTCACCACTGAGGTGCGGGTTCGATTCCCGTCGAATCTCATGTGAAATTTGTTCCAACAAAACAAGTTTGGCTGCTTCGCAAGGGCTAGTCCAACCCCTGTCAAGTGTCCTAAACCCCTATCCTCATTTCTTCCCAATTCTGGCTGCTGGGTAGTGACGCAGGAGCGCGTAGCAGGAGGCGCGTACACGGAGATGCTACCTGGCGGTCCTCTTGACAACTGACTGCGACGTGACGTGACATGACCTTACAGATAATGGAGGATTACTCCCGGGCAAATTAATGGAGGATTACTCCCCAGCGCAAAGCGCTCAACGCCCCATAAGGGGTTTGGAGACGCGTTGCGTCAATTTGTGGACGAAACAAATTATTAAAAAAAGCGGAGCAGCCTTCATCAAAACTACCAAGTTGCTGTTTTAAAGTACCACACTCACCGAGATATCGCTTATAACGACACCAAAAATATTTTAAATCATACATATGATCTCATTTTTCTGTCAAATGCTTTTGCATTTTGGGTCACAAACATCCGGGCCCTAGTAATGATGATACTGGTGGTGGTTGTGATGGTGGCGGAATGGACACCGGTTCCACTACCGCTAATAGTGACGATGAGGACGGGGACAAAGACAGGAATATTTTGAAAGAGCGATAATGTGTGAAAGAAGGAGAGTGATCTGTGAGGATGACTTACAAGATAAGAGTGGAAGGTGATTGAGAAAATGGATATTTATTTAAGGCGATGGAGGTATGCACAGCAAAATCTTCATAATCTACATAATCTACGAAAAATCATTTAGATTCGACAATTGTTTCACATAACATAATTATAACATACTTTAAAACTTCATTACAAAACATGGATTTCAAACTTTTGTGACAATTTTAGACAAATACAAACAATTAATTTGTCATAAAACCGTGTAAATAAGGGTGAATTCGCTCTTGCGGTATTAACCTGTCCCAAACGAAAAGATATTTGAAATAACGTATTACTAAGTAATTGCTACAGGATTTATAGAGCTGGCAAATCCACAAGGCCTTCGAACTAGAGAATGTGTGTATTATATATTGCTTATTGGGTGCAATTGCAGCGGACGCAGTTGTGATCTCCTAATCTGGTTAGCAGCTCCGGCCCATCTCTAATTTGGCGCTTCCTTTGACGAGTTTAATTTTGCAGATAACATCAACATGACATTCAAATTTTTTTACGTGTAACTGGTGCGGATTTTCACGCCTCAAAATGTCGCTATCGCCACTGGCAACGCTGTCTTTAACACTGGCGTGATGTACTTCAAGAAACCCGAAATTGCACGGACCACAATCTTCGAATTCCCCCATCTCGATCAGGTTTTTCGTCCAGTTTCCCTGATCCATTGAGCAAATGCTGAGATGGCCCCTTGTTTTGCTTCTGGACATAAATGTAACTTAGGGAATTTAGTGGGAAATACAATTACTCAAATTATCGTTTCCATGTTGTCACGGCAGGAAGTATTATTACAAAGAACAACATGGATAAGTGCCCAAAATGTATTGCTTATTTATCCTTGAAAATAGATTTTATTATATGGGAGCGTTTTTTTTTCAAAATTCAAGTAGTATATGACTTAATGTAGGGATCACAGAATTTTGAAAATGTGCATACAATTCACTTTTACCTATAGCACGTCATACGCAGTTTTAACTGTTTTTTGACGTAAAATAAATAAATTCTTCGTGACCGTTCTCCTGTTTACACGAGGATTGCAGGCACAGCCCACTGTGCGGCGGGACTCCAACGCTCGCCAGGTAGGTGTTGAATTCTGCCCCCACGCCCTTCACGCATGTACGTGGGGCCTTCCGGGGCAATCCGGTGCGCGGTTCGCGGGGCCGCGGGTAGCAATTTCACCGAATAAAATTTGCGCCACCGGAACAACGTGTTATCGACCGGCGGCGGGGAAGGGGACGGAATTGGAGGAGGCAAAGGGGCCGAGAGGGCGGAGGGGGTGGACAGGGGGCGGAGGGGTGGACGGGGAGGAGGGGATCAGAGGGGTGGAGGAGGACCGAGGGGAAAGAGTGGCGGATGGGGAGTGAGGGAGTGGAAGGGGAGCAGAGGAGGCAGCCCGCGGCGCGGCGCGATGGAGTTAGGTTAGAAGCGAAAACGAAGAGTGACGAGCCTGAGAGGAAATGTGGCTAGGAGCAAACAGATCAGATGTCAAAGATAGCAAGAGGTGTATAACATGTTCGAAGCTAAAACATGGCATTTTGTAGAATTCTTCTGTTAACTCGTTAACAGAATGCTGACGCCTCCGTACGATGTAATGATTGATAGATTTTTTCGTGTTTCCGGGCTTCAACTACGTCGGTCATTTGTCCCGTTAGTGTAGTGCATGTTTTTTTCTTGGGAGATGGCGGTGACCTTCCCCCACTGGATGGCGAGATCCGGCGCCGACCTACCGTCGGCTAGCGGGATTTTCCCCTAACCAGGACTCTCCCACCAGAGGGGCACCGCCCCAGCCGGGACATGCTTTAAGCTCTCGACCGGTCTCCCGGAATATGTGATAGTGTGGTGCATGTTAATGTATGTGTGTGTCCGTACGATGTATTATTACGCCCTTTTTCTGTCAAAAAATGAAGTCAATAATTTAGTTCTGTCAATAATTTAGATACAGTGGAATGTGTCTCCACATACTTTCAATTGACTGAATGGCGAATGCCATCTTACGAGATTGACTGGTCGCTATTCCGCTATTCTGCCATTTTTGTTTCATTACTATATTATAGGGATTTGACTTAATTTGGTTTAAGACTAAAACACCGAAATTCGTCATTTCGACTACTGGTGCTCTTTATAACCTGTAACGTCTAGGATTTTTGAAGATAGGATTTCGTGATTTTGTAACTTTTCATCTAATATCTTTTAAAGAAAATTAATGAATTTACCTAGAACAGCCGGGAAGCAACATTTCAACTTCTTATATGCAGTCCCAATCATGTAGCCTTTGTTTAATATTTTCAACTTGAAATTTTTAAATGTCTCTTCTGGCATTCTGGATAATTTTTAAAGAAATACGTGAGCACTCCTTTGCTTTTTTTCTAACCCGTTTGTTCAAATAAGTTGTTTCATGACGGTAGCAAATATATTACTACGTTTTGACATCAAATTATTAGAGCATGAAGGAATAACATTGGAAGGAATAGAATTTGTATCACGTAAAGGTTGACTGAAAATGTATTGGTTCAAATAAATCAGAAAAAGAGAAATGTTCGAGAGTCAAAGAATTTTCGAGTCGGAAGTGACTATTTAGTTGGCAATGCAATAAAAAATTAGATCGTTTAAAGACGCATTACTCGGCCATTACAACGGAGCAAATATATCTAGTTTTCGAAACTTTATAACCAAGATTTGTTGGCACTTTCATTTATCATCTAAGATGTATAGTAAAAGGGTGTAGTAGGGATGCTAAAGCTCCAGAAAATGTAGGCAATTAAGTATCTCTCGTACTGTACCGTACGGGAACCGTAATATTTTAAGAGAAATATAGTTTCTTAAAAAGTTTGTACGAAATAAATCAAATTAAACTTTATGAATAAACAATGCTTTCGTCCATCGTGACCCAATATTTAAATATTTTCAGGGAAGTCGGAAGGATGTCGCGTTCACAGCAATGACAAGAGATGCTGACTAAACTCGCAAGTGCACTATTAAATTTTTGTGAAGCGTTTTTATGGCTGTTGATTTCAAGCAGTAACGTTTCCTAGAAGCTAGCCATCTCCTGTTTGGCACGATCGTTGAATAGTTGATATATTTATCTCCAGAAGGTGCAAATTATTATTTCTTTGATCATTTTATTTTGAATGAATATTTACTTATTATTTCGAATTGAAATAGATTGTAAATTTTCATTGTGTTAATAAAAAAAAGAAGGAGCTCGATTTACAAACCCGCAAACGTATCCCATTTGTTCAACTGGAAAGACGAGAAAAATTTGTGTTTTTGATAAAATTATACTTTGTATATATTGTGACGTCGGGGAAACACTACAGCAAACACAGACATGAGCTTCAGCTCTATACAAGTTTATTAGTAACAAGCATGTACAGATAAAGAGTCAACAAATTATCTACATCTCTGATAGACTCCTTTCCCTTGATTGAAGGAGTGATCCTTAAACAATGGAAGGTCTGCACGACTTGTGGCCCTCGCCACTCTTCAGCGAGCTTACGCACACAGTGTAGTGCTCCGTGACCGCAGTCACCCGTGGAAACGGTGTATCATCTCAGCGTCCTGGGCCCTGGGTTGCCCTGCGAGCATTGCTCGTTTCCGCACCGCCCTGGGAGCAAGTTTGTGCTTCTGAAGGAGGTTTTCACACTGCTCAAAATCAAACCCCTCGCTTATATACCTTCACACCACGTGACACGTGACGTCATCTTGCGTTCGCGCGGCGACTCACATCACATGATCGCCACGCCACCACGTACTTTGGGCATCCCTTCCCAAGGATTCCTGGAAGTTGACAAAATACCTCGGAGTGCCTCCGCCCCTAGTTACCGTCTATTCAAACGCTCTTACTTGCCCCTATTGGCGTCTCTGCTTGCCCTAATCCTGCCACGCGGCGCCTGCCTGGCGCCGGCCTTCCTGCGAACGATGTCCTATTGTAGTACGTTACAATATTACTTCTCAGAGAATAAGAAAATATGCATTAAAAGTGTTAAGCCTAATACCTCCTGAACAAAATAAAAAATCGCAATCTTAATCTCAACACTAGCATTAGGAAGGTGGAGGCTTCAGGGACTTTCCCAATGATTTTTTGTCTTTTTATGAAGTTGAATTTTTTTCCGAAGCTGAAAATCATTGATATCGTTTTTGACGTGCATTTTGTTCTAAATATGATGCAATTTATTTCATGTGTTGGTTATAATTTGAGTTATTACGCTGTGTGTGGCTGTGGATAAAACAATTCAGGATTCGAAATGAAAATTGCGAGCACGTTTTGGAAATATTTGTATTCTTTCAAGTCTTAGTAAAATGAAGGTTAATGAATATAGTAACATGAATAGGGGGCGAATTTTGATGACCTAAAACATCGCCAAAAATGATCAATAAAATACTCTTAAAATGTTTTAATAATGACCTAACAAAGAGAAATGACGTAAAATAGTTATCAAAACCACACGGCATCATATGCTCCATAGTTAAAATGCCTAGGAAACAACTCACGGCGTCAATAGCAATATCAATGAGTTGAAAATGCCATCACTGAGAACTGGAGTAGTGAAATCGGTAGTGGAGACGAAGAGGCGGAGTTAGGATATATAAGCTCTGTAACTCGGACACATGATCCTGCAGAGGTACTGATTCGACGGTGGCGTAGGTCTGATTGAAACACAGTCGTAGGTTCCCTCCCAGCGGCTGCGAGGACACTGTTCGTGGTCGTTCCTGTCCGGTGCGCGCCAAGTAGCCGACGCGGAGCGTGGAAATCAGCGCTGGGAGCGGGTGCGTGGGTAGAGGAGGGGGGAGCAGAGCTGCGGTGAAGGCGCGTCGGGTCGTGGCATTCGAGTGTTCGCGACGTGTGGCGCTGTCATGTGGTTTGCAATGACCGACCGAAACGCTTGCTTGTGAGTACAGAGTGTTAAGTGAGAGCTCTCTCCCCTCAAGCATAAAGGCAGTTTGGCGGAGTTTTCCAAATTTTCTCGTGATATATACATCGCTATGGACTCCGAAAATAACAAGTGAGATTGATGTAATTCTCCTTTTGTTTCGTTTTGAAGTGTAGTAACGATCGTTTCTCATCGAAAAATAATTTGCAGTAGGGAAGGAGTGGAGGTAGTAAATTCTCCACTTATTCAAGCATAAAATATGAATACAAATAAAACATTCATCATTTATCCTTCACAAATAATTTTTGGAGGCTTTAGGAGGGAATTAGTTTTATAAACACACTACATAAATGGTGTATTGTGGGGCTCTGGAATGAAAGTTGGGATCATGAATATTGTTCTCCACAAAAGGAAATAAATGTGGACAATTTTAATTATTAAAGTGTGATCATAGTTCCTTGTATAAAAAGGGGGAAAATGTAAATTCGTGTCTTTTATTTTGTTAATTTTTTTACGTCAAATCAGTTAAAAACTGTGTGTGACGTGCCATGGGGAGAAGTGATTTCTTGTAACTGAATCACTGATCAATGCCTGTACTAATATTCATCAATGCCTGTACTAATATTGAATGCAAAAATTTTCTTTGTTTGCCGTAACTTGCTTGTTTTTATTAACACCTAACTTGGGAACATAAACATTAAATATCACGTATCATTGCAGGTTCAGAGCAAGTATTTAGGTATTTGACAGTGCTAAAAGATGGGGTAAGCACGCTGATTAAACTAAACTGAAATGTTTTAATCTTTGGTAAACATTCCTCAAACATCAGGTTTCGCAACTTCATATTAGATGTCGATTGTTACTTCAATATAATTGCCATTTTTAAGTTTCCTTTTTTAATGGAAAATCAATTACAGTAATCACTCTTCATTCCTCGTGGTATTACTCGTACAAATATGTAATTATTTCCATTTTGAAAGATTAAACAACACCCATTCAAATAATATTTGGAGGTATTTGTTGGTTCCACGCGGGAAGTATCCTAATTGATGTTATTCATCTGCGTATGTGTAATTAAACTTTTTTATTTTGACGCACAAACAGCGATTGAAAAGAGTTCTGGTGGCCAAATTGCTTGTCTTTCTCATTTTGTTCTTTAGAGTTTTCTCCTTTTATAGCACAATGACAGAATTCTTGTTGTTTTTTTTAAACGAAGAGGACAATTGGCTCACCTCTGCGAATTCTTCTGCTGATGCTCGTGGAAGTGAAGTTGCTTTAGAAACTCACTATACAATCACCGTCGCTCTGACCTCTCTCGGTCTGTATCTCTGTGTGACTGTCTCTCTCTCTCCCTCTGTCTGTCTCTCTCTTTCTCTGTGTCCCTAGAATAATTATTCCGGGCGTCACTCCATTCCCGAATCTTCCCCGCGCTGTAGCCCTGGCTACGCAGTGGTGCTGCGTGTGTGAGTATGTGAGTGCGTGGAATCAACGTGCGTGTCATCGCGTTCGTGACACGGCGCTGGGTCGGGTCGCCAGGGAAATTCTCTGCGCGTGCGAGGGTTTGGAAAGTTCCAACACAACGAGCCGTCTCATCGAATTGTCGTCCAATCGATTCGTCTAAGTGGCGTTAGACACAGGAATCGGGTTCTTTTTTCAGGAATAGCTAATGGGCGAAAAAGGTATTTGTTGCTCACACTTAAGGGTGATATATTTTAAATTATTTACCTCCGCTCGCCGAAGACTTTGTTTAGCAACGAATCTGCAAGAACTTTCAACTTAATCAGAATTGTATTTTAACCCCATGCATCCACTTTTTCTTTGCCAGGGCCCCACAATGTGAGATTTTTGTCGAATTATCACCGATTTTCAACGCAGCATTACAGTATTTTATTTTTATAACGTAAATGTAGTAACGCGGGGCTTTTGGAAACATTCTGGCAATCACGTAGAATCAATAATAAAACATGACTCTACGAGGAGAATACGTGTCATTCAGTGCCCCGTCAATCATCTAGTCAATCAGAATCTTCTTCAAATTGCATCCACATTTATCACTGTCTGACTGTAAAAGGCCAGCGCGGGGCGTCGAGAGAGAGAGAGAGAGAGAGAGAGAGAGAGAGAGAGAGAGAGAGAGACAGAGGGAGTTGTCAATCAAATCTGTCCACTCACCTCAAGGCCCGACGCCCTCTGCGACCACCACAAGGCCATATGCAGGGATGTTCTACTAAATTAACTGGTAGCGACATTTCATAGGATAACGCGCTTTTTCACCGTATATCTCAGAGATGAATTAAGTCATTATTAGTCATTATTATTCATAATAAAACATTTTTGCTTACAACCAATATATATATATATATATATATATATATATATATATATATATATATATATTGCGCGGCGATTGAAAGTGCTATGCCGTGACTACCAGAAAACTCAACGCGGGGTCATCAGTCGTGGCTGGTGGGACGTGGAGGAGCGGCAGCGCGACGGGTGAGAGACGGTGGCAGAAAACTGGTAAAAAGCTGGAGGAAGTCGGGGACGTTGCGGCGAGTGGTGTCGCGTAGTGATAGGGGATATGGACAGTGGGGCAACGGACTGAGAAAAGAGAGATTAAGATGTGTGAAATGTGAAAAGTGGGTTCGTGTGCTGCTGTGCCGGCTAATTTTCGACACTTGATAATAACTGGTTAATTTCTTTATGAAAACGTTTTCTGGTGATCGGGCGGAGATTATTCGGCGAAGACGAGCGGAAGAAAGGACTGGACAGAGGGTGCTGGTGGTGGCGTCGGAGGAGCTGGCGTTAGAGCCGAAGAATCGTCGGCCACCGGGTCGCCAGCTAGCGCTGGCGTCATCGTCTGCGGGCCGCTGCGACCTCTGGTGCTGAGGTCGATTTGATTGATTGCTTTTTCGGGTTTTCGGGCGCGTCAACTGCTTTGGTCATTACTCCTGTTAGTGTAGTGCATGTTTTATCTCTCGGGAGATGGCGGTGATCTTCCCCCGTTGGATGGCGAGATCCGGCGCCAACCTACCGTCGGCTACCGGGGTTTCCCCCTAACCAGGACTCTCCCTCCAGCGGGGCACCGCCCCCACCCGGGACAAGCTCTAAGCTCCCGACCGGTCTCACGGAATGTGTGGAAGTGTAGTGCATGTTAGTGTAAGTGTGTGTGAAAGGGAAGAGGATAGGAGAAGCAAGAGGAAGGACAGATCACGCGCGATCCGTGGCCCGTTTGGTAGAGTACTACTCCAGCATTCCCCTGGTGTTGATCGGAGAAACCACGGAAAACTACCGATCAGAGCAGCCGGCCGCTAGAATTCTCCTCCAGGCAGCGACTGAATTCGACCTAGCTCAAAAGCTAGTGTCGAAAATCTTGCCGCTGTCAGGACTCGAACCTAGGACCTCCCGGTCAGAGGCGCTGCAGTGACATCAGTTGAGCTGAGGTCGAGGGAGCTGGTGTTGGAGCCGAGGGATTGTCAGCCGTCGGGGCGGCTGACGGCGCTGGCGTCATCGCCTGGGGCGGTTGCGAGTTTTAGTGCCGAGGCGGGAGGTACTCGCAGCGTCACGGGCGTTTGCGACCCAAGGAGTCGGCGAGATTGCGGGCTTGCGGCGCCGCTGTAAAGGAGTTCGCGGCCACGACAAAAGTAATAAGTACTGAACGGAGACTGTCGCTGAAATCTCACTTTTGATAAGTTACAAAAGCGATTGAACTGCAGAGAACGGGTTGTTACCTCGTAGGCTACAATCGGTAGCGGAGGAAGTGTGTCGTGAATATAGAAGTGATTGCCAGGTTACTCAGAATGTTAATAATAATCAGTTCTCTTTTTGTAAATATTAGCTCATTTTCCATTTGTGTTTTTTATTTCACTTTTTTTGTTTTGGAGGGAGGCAGGGAAACCCTTCCATTTTAATTGACAGGTCACGAAACAATGTGTGATCTATGTATGTGTTAGTCGATATATATATATATATATATATATATATATATATATATATATATATATATATATATATATATAAACATACAACTGTGTGAACATAAATGCTGCAAACGCCTAAAGCATATCTTAGGCAACTCCTTCCGCACAGATGTTTGGTAGGTCAAGTTATGACATATTCAAAGGATTTTATGAACCTGCCAAACATCCCATGTATGAATGCATGTAACTCTGTTCTATGAAAGTTCCCACAATCTGTTCACTTGCGATTAGGGACCACTTTCAACACCTCTACATGCCCTAGAAATCTGTAACACGTATTCTGAGATATCTGTATGTTCGTATGTAATACATATTTTCATAATCATTAAATATATTTCGAATATAATTTTCCACATATTCTTTCGAAGATAATACTTTCAAATAAAATTATAAAACATCAACTGAAATTTAAGTTTTAAATTTGGATATAAATCGCATCCAAAAGTACAACGAAACACACTATTATATTTACAAAAATAGTTTTGAGTTGCTAATGTTCAACTCCCATAAATGTATCAAATAGGAAATGTAAAACTGTGACTTGTGACGACTTCCAAAACGATGTACAAACTATGAACGTATGTACAAAGTAAGGCTAGTACATCTCCGGTGTTGTAACTCGACGTGAAAACTGAAAGGTTTTTGATGGTTTCAAAATTAAGCTCATAGTGTCAGAACAAATTCTAGGACAGAAACTCTTTAACGTGCTACAATCACTCTCACGAGAACGTTTTATTCGAACTCCTTCTTTGTACCCTTAGACGTTGCGTACGGTGCTAATGTAATGAAATTCTCAATAAATTCATATCTTCTGATATTGCTATAGGTAATATGCAGCGTATTAAGGTGTATGGTTTTGAGAATTTAAAAGTCAAAACAGGATTCATATTTCAGCATAAAGGGCCGAAAAAAAGGATGTGAAAAGTGCCCCCTAACCAAATCGATAATCGCAAAGCTTATATGAAAGAGAATAAAAAATACATTAGATTCACTCGAAATCAGCCTCCTCCGGCAATCTGTTGCATAGATACAACGGGAAACATGTTTCATGTTTTATTTTTTCTCAGCTTCTACTGCATGTATCAGGGTGAAAGAAATTGCAGAAATGGGGGGAAATAGTTCCATTTGAATGTATTTTTGCCAACCAATTTCGACACCAAATTCATTGTAATGACCTGTTGAGAAACCACTACAGAAAGGGGTTTACCGTCACACACGTAGTGCACCGGTTATTGGTGAATGACAGGGCACACCCGTTAAAATTTTTTAGTGGGCGCCAAGCGTGCATTCTACTTGCCATCCTTCATTGAGTACCTCAGGGTTTGGGGAATTTGGGTCAAAGGAAACCATTACGTCTACTCGCTATTTTGATAATACACAGAGATGCAATTTTAAAAGGTGCAACCTGTCTTAAGTGGCGGGAACACGTTGTCTTAAATACAATTTGAAATTATTATTTTCTTAACAATCTCCATTACAAAACTGTTGTTTAACTTAAATAGAGTTGGGCAAATACACCGAAATAATGACGGCAATGATCGTATTACTTCACTTCGGTGAGATCGCGCGCCTGCGGGCCTTTAGTGGTCATTTCCGGCGGTGGGAGCACGGTGGAAGTGGCCTCGTCTACATGAGGAATGGATCTCGTGCTCCCGGCGCATGCCCGGGAAGTCAGCAGCCGTCCGCGACCAAGCTCGAAGCGATGAGCTACGATGCCTTACGCGAGACAAAGCCGTCACACGCCACCTCGTCTGCGTTCGCTCACCCTTTTAATTGCTTTTAGGGTGTCGGTCCGACTGAGCCACCACACGGAATTAATTCCGATTGAGTGAATGATGGGTAGTCGGATCGCTTAGGCCTGCAGGTACTGGTCAGTCACACGCCAATAAATAGTTGATCCTCCATACGTTGCCTACGTCTGGTCTTATAAAGTCCTTCTTTCTCAAGTCACTAGCTCAAGTCACCTCTCTCATGTTCCTAGCTCGAATGTTTTCTCTCACGTCCGCAGCTCAAGTGCTTTCTCTCACGTCCCCAGATCAAGTGTTTTCTCCTGAAACCTCTGTTGCTCGTTCGCCATTCTTCTCCTCACCCCATTTGGAAATTACTGTGCTCAGTCACGTATGTGATGCTTTGCCTCTGATTGGTTCAGACCCACACAGCTGCGATCATTTATTATCTGGCACACCCTTGTTACTTGGCGAAAGTCGTTAAACAGACATTTTCAAAAAAACAAATTTTGAGTAGGCTGTTTATAAACGTACGCGTGATCCCAGTTCTTGAAACAGTGACAATGCTTGTTTAATTATCAATGAATAATAAATCTACAGCAAAGTAATTTCATTTATATTATAAACATGCATGATTAATATAACAAAAACCGAGTAATTTCATTTATTTTAGAAACAAAACATAAATCAAAAAACAAAAGGGGTTTGATTTTATTTCAATTGTATAAATACTTTCCACATAAAACAAACATTTGTCAACAAAAAGTTGCAAATCATCTTGGTAAGCGAGACCTTTCAATAATTTTAATATAAAATGATTGGTACAAAAAAATTTTCCAATCACATTTTGGGCCGAATTTCAAATTTTTAAACTGATAAAATTCGTTTTAAATTTTTTCACTATCATCAACATTGTTTAAAAAAATTGAAAAAAATATGTTATAGAATGTTATAACACATTCTAGGGGGAAAGTTGAGTCAGTAATTCAATGTTATCACATCGAAAACCAATTGCAACTTTTTCTATATGAATTTGGCATCAGAATAGGTCGACAAAAATACCTTCAAATTCAACTATTTTTCCCCGTTTCTGCAATTCGTTTCAGCCTGATATACGCAATAGAAGCTGAGAAAAAATGAAACATGAAAAGTACGTTTTTCGTTATATCTCTGCAACAGATTGCCCTAGGAGACTGATTTTTTCTGCATCTACGGCATTTTTTATTCTGTATTACATGAGCATCGCAATTATCGACTTGGTTTGGGAGCACTTTTCACCGGCTATACCCTTTAAAGAGAACTCTGTAATGGTAATTAAAATGGCACTAACTCCGACATTGACAGATTTTTTAATTGTTTTATAATTTGTTTTACCTTTTGATCGCAAATTTTAAAAAAAACACGGTCTAATGATCAAGCGTATTGATGAAACACGTTTCGATTACGAAGGATCGAATCTACGACATCGGGAAAACAGAATTTCCAGTTACGACAGATTGGTTTCATTACGTTCAACGCACGAACAAAAATCTGTTGGGCGTGACAATGAGAAATTTAGAGACAAAAAAGGAACTGCGGGCAGCGACTGGGTAAATATTGAACGTTTGCTTGGATAAATACCAAAACCCGCATATCTCCGGCGATAAGACTCCGACATTCTCTCATAAAAGTAAAAAATTCAATTTTTAAACTCCTGCATTTTCTATCATAATTTCCATCATTTCACTATAATAAATGGATGGACCAAGTAAAAGGGAACGGCAGGAAAGAAATTTAAATCGGTTAGGATGTAGGTTTTAAAAAACAATTACTGACGTAATACACACAATTCGCATCGTCTACATAAATACCTCACGAAACATTTCGTAACTCAATGACAAAAAAATCCCTTTCTCTTAAACTCTCAACCATATCTCAAAAGGATTTGGAATTGCGAAATATTCTGTTCTACACCTAGGCTGTACTAGGTTTTTCACCAAGCACCGTTCTTGTCGCGCCTCCAGAGCTACGCTTTATGAAAGCGACATCTGATAAAAGGGTAAAAATGAAATATATCACGAAGAAATAAATGAGACGACTTATCACAAATTCAAAATATACAGGTAGTTAAAAGGCCAAGATCCCCATGTCATAAAGGAGACAACTCATGGCTGAGAAAAAATGATAAGGCTGCAGCATCAAGGAAGAGATCCGGACGGTCCAGTTTTGTGCCACCGTATACCTGACCTCAATTTTGGTCTTGTGTTCCCACGAGAGTAACTTCATATTTTCAAATAATTATGAATGAAATGCTCACTACAATACTTTATTGATTACGTTTCTCATTAGTTCCCTTGATACTTTGAACAAATGCAGTGATGACCCCTTGTTTTGTCTCTAGACATAAATGCAGCTTCACTCTACGCACGTTTTTTTGAGCTTTTCTTTTAGTAGTTGTAGGTCTAGAGATGGAGTGAGAGTCCCTATTTTGTTATCAATAATATAAAATTAAATTTGTAAGTCGTTTACAGATGCAGACAATGGATCTTTATAAATATAGATAAGGAAAGTAAATACGATGAATAATCTGGAAAATTAATGGCTTTCAATAATAGCAAACGGAGTGGTCCGTTTGCTTTGTTCAAAGCTGAATACTGAAGCTATAAAATATATTCTAAAATACACAAAGAAGAAAACAGATACAGTTTTCTTATACTGCTTCGATCAATACAGTATCGAGGTAGAAAAATTCAATGCCCGCAATTCGAGTGACAATGCACCTTTCAAAAGAAACCTCTGCTGATATTTATTTACTAACTGTTGTTGAACTATCACTAATCTATATCACTAATTTTGAATATACGTTTAAATTGACAGAAAAGTATGTACTCTCTGACCGAGTGAGAGGCGTGAACGGTTTCTGTATGTAGCAAGAAAGAGAGAAAAATACCAGAACTATGAAACAATTTTCAGTTTGACTGAACAATGCAAATATTGTATTATGTGAAGCCACAATTGCTCATATTCGATGTTAGGACTTTATTCTCGTATTTAGAGCGCCACTACTGATGACAGAGCTGACGTCATGAGACAAAGAAAAAAGATGCTTCCCCGTTTTGTTATATTTTTAACAATAATTTATAAAACCCGTATAATATTTTTAAAGTGTCAACATCTGCAATAATTACATTCTAAATCATGAAAAATGTCGCTTTACGGATTTCCTACCAATCCCGATTAATTTCTCATTTAAAACAGGCAGTGGATGATTCCTTTAGTTCCTTTCCTTTTTCTTTATATGCATTCAGAATTTGAAAATAAATACTGTTGCCAACAAGCAATTACACCTGTATGACGAACATATTTTAAATCTATTACATAATTTACTGTGCCCTGATATTATACAGTAATGTTTAAGAAACTGATGAAAATTTTCTAAGTCTTACTTATTATTACAAATGGGTTAAGAATATGCTATCACACAAGATTTTTCAGATAGAACGTCTTTATAAACAATATTAAATTTAAAACAGACTGGGCCGTTACTGAATGTAGTGCTATTGGAATGACATCTCCACGGATGGTTTTCGCGGCACGCAGTTCGATTTTTCTGTTAGTGTAACGCGTTATAAGAAGCTGCAATGGATCTCGCACCTTTGCGGAGGTGGTCAGCACACCCTCACAGTCATGCGCTTCGATTGATTTATTTATTCATGATTCCGGGCGCGTCAACTGCTCTGGTCATTAGTCCCGTTAGTGTAGTGCATGTTTTTTCTCGGGAGATGGTGGTGATCTTCCCCCGCTGGATGGCGAGATCCGGCGCCGACCTACCGTCGGCTACCAGGGTTTCCTCCTAACCAGGACTCTCCCACCAGCGGGGCACCGCCCCAGCCGGGACAAGCTCTAAGCTCCCGACCGGTCTCCCGGAATATGTGGTGGTGTAGTGCATGTTAGTGTGTGTGTAAGGGGAAAGGATAGGACAAGGAATGGGAAAGACAGATCGCGCGCGGTCTGTGGCCCGTTTGGTAGGGTACTGCTCCGACATCCACCTGGTGTTGATCGGAAAAACCACGGAAAACTACCGATCAGAGCAGCCGGTCGCCAGTATTCTCCTCCAGACAGCGACTGAATTCGACCTAGCTGAAAAGGTAATGTCGAAAATCCTGCCGTCGTCAGGACTCGAACCTAGGACCCCCCGGTTAGAGGCGCTGCAGTGACATCAGTTGATGCACTGATCTACCGCTCCCGGTCCCATGCGCTTCGAAACGCTGAAGTGACAAAGGGACTAGATAGACGAGTATCTGTATCCGTACCTGGACGCGGGACACGCTAGGAATGTACAACGTTACTGATTAGGGTCAAGCTACAAGAGCTGATTTATAAGAGCACCGTCAGATTCAACAATATTCACTGCAATATAGTTGTAAAATATTTTGTAGTAAATAAGCTAACAATCAGATTTTTTTACAAAGAACATACGTCACACCATTGTCTTGTGGAAAGAAAATGAATGAGTAAAAATCTAATAAAAATATGAGGGATAAGTGAAGACAATCCTGAACAGAGAACAACGAATTTCCTGCCCTCGTGGCTGACGAATGAAAGATGTCCGCACGGACTTGTAATTTCTGGGAATTTAGGGTACCGCGGTTACTTTCTGGTGGCTGTAGAAATCGACTTACATGTCGGCTTGCGGAAGATATTCCTCCTGAAGGTATTTCCACAGGGGACTATGAGAGCTACGAAGACCACAGGATTTTGTTGTACACTGAGCATAGGATGATGAAGAGGAAGGAAATATCGCGTGTGGTTCGCGAGGAATGGACAAGGCGGGGATGCATAGCGTAGAGGATCAGGGCGAGACGGGGCAGGGCGGAGCGGGGTGGGCGGACCATGGGCGAGCGGGCTGAGCAGAGCTGAGAAGGAAGAGGGGGGTGGGGAGGGGTGGGGTGGGGTGGGGTGGGGTGGGGCGGGGCGGTGCGAAGCAATGCGTAGAGGGGCCGAACGGAACATGGCGGACAAGAACGTAACGGAGCAGAGCGAATCAGAAAAGAGCATGTAGGAGCAGCACGTGACAGAAGAGTGAGTCAGAAAAGATCATGCCGGTGCAGAACGTGACAGGGAAGAACGAATCATAAAAGAGAATGTCGGAGCAGAGTGAGACGGTGTTGAGCGTGGCGAAACAGAACACGGCGGAGGAGAGCGTGACAGAGAAGAGCGAGTCAGAAAAGAACATGTCGAAGCAGAACGTGACAGGGAAAAGGGAGTCAGAAAAGACCATGTCGGAGCAGGAACGTAACAGAAGAGTGAGTCAGGAAGGAGCATGTCGGACTAGAGCGTGACAGCGAAGAGAGAGTCAGAAAAGAGCATGTCGGAGCAAAGTGAGACGGTGTAGAGCGTGGCGACGCAGAGCATGGCGGAGCGGAGCGTGACAGAGAAGAGCGAGTCAGAAAAGATCATGACGCAGCAGAACATGACAGGGAAAAGGGAGTCAGAAAAGATCATGACGCAGCAGAACATGACAGGGAAAAGGAAGTCAGAAAAGACCATGTCGGAGCAAGAACGTAACAGAAGAGTGAGTCAGGAAAGAGCATTTCGGACTAGAGCGTGACCGCGAAGAGCACGGCAGAAAAGAGCATGTCGGGGCAGAGCGAGTCGGTGTAGAGCTTGGCAAAACATAACATGATGGAGTGGAGGTTAACAGAGAAGAGTGAGTCAGAAAAGAGCATATCGGAGCAGAGCGAATCGGTGTAGAGATTGACAAATTAGAGCATGACGGAGCGAACACTGACAGAGAAGAGCGAGTAAGAAAAGAGCATGTCGGAGCAGAGTGAGTCGGTGTAGAGTGTGGCGAAACAGAGCATGGAGCGGAGACTGACAGAGAAGAGTGAGTTAGAAAGGAGCATGTCGGAGCAGAGCGAGTCGGTGTAGAGCGTGGCGAAACAGAGCATGGCGGAGCGGAGACTGACAGAGAAGAGCGAGTCAGAAAGGAGCATGTCGGAGGAGAGCGAGTCGGTGTAGAGCGTTGCGAAACAGAGCATGGAGCGGAGACTGACAGAGAAGAGTGAGTTAGAAAGGAGCATGTCGGAGCAGAGCGAGTCGGTGTAGAGCGTTGCGAAACAGAGCATGGAGCGGAGACTGACAGAGAAGAGTGAGTTAGAAAGGAGCATGTCGGAGCAGAGCGAGTCGGTGTAGAGTGTGGCGAAACAGAGCATGGAGCGGAGACAGAGTGACAGAGAAGAGCGGAGACTGACAGAGAAGAGCGAGTCAGAAAGGAGCATGTCGGAGCAGAGCGAGTCGGTGTCGAGCGTGGCGAAACAGAGCATGGCGGAGCGGAGACTGACAGAGAAGAGCGAGTCAGAAAGGAGCATGTCGGAGCAGAGTGAGTCGGTGTCGAGCGTGGCGAAACAGAGCATGGCGGAGCGGAGACTGACAGAGAAGAGCGAGTCAGAAAGGAGCATGTCGGAGCAGAGCGAGTCGGTGTCGAGCGTGGCGAAACAGAGCACGACGGAACAGAACGTCGGTGTGAAGCGTGCGGAGGTGGGCCGGGATGGGTCGCAACGGTTGGCGGCGCGAGCGGAGCAGCGTCGCAGGGAGAGGCAACAGAGCGAGCGGGCGTTGTGCTGAGGACGAGCAGCGGCGATGGGCGGGGGCGGTTCTAATTACGCAGCAGGCCGCGGCGTCGTGGTTCGCCTGCGCCTGGCTTCCTCGCCTCGCTGCCTCCCTCGAGACCCGCGCGGCGCCGAATCTACAGCCCCGGCCCATCCCTCGCCCGCACACTCGCGCACACTTGCGCACACGCACACACACGCGCGCACACACGACCGACGCGCACCCGGCAGCGGAGGGATTCGCGCCGCCGTGTGCGGGGGCGGCGGCTAAGGCGAGGGATGAAGTCGACTTCGCACCACTACAATTGCCTGCGTTCTTTTCAAACTCATCATCCCCAACTAAACGTGTTTTTAAAGGAAAAGTGAAATCTGCTGTCATTGCTAAGCGCAAATTTTAAATAGGAATATGAGTTTTTACAATTTTTCATACAGTATGGCTTCTGTTGAAGAAATGTGGTTGCGGTTCCTTTATGTCTTACCATAATTATGTTAATCAAGTTATAAACAATTATTACATTTTTTGAAGTTGAGTCGGTAAAAATTTTGCAAATCTTTTCATTGAGAAAATTCACGGGTAGTATTATTTTGTATGAAATAAGGTCACCACTGAATATCTAAGAAGCTATATAAGTTTAAGCTTTTAAAAAAAAACTTTTGGAGATATTACGGTTTGGAAAGAAAGCTTACGATATTGCCTTCTCGGATGTGCTTGCGACATCGTTATGCTCAGCTACATCCAACTCGTTTCAGTTGTATTTCATCGTCGTATGATGCGTGGTTTAATGATAGTGACAGTACAAATACTTTGCTGGATTTTTTGGTTGCATACAATTTAAGAATGAGATCGGTTGAAACAACAAAAGCACCTATCAATCACAAAATCATGTGATTGATGCGTGCCGTCAGACGTTCTGGGGTGTATGCGTGCGAGTGGGCGACAAAAATAAACATTTGGTCTATAGTTTGTTCTGAATTGTAGTCTTCTGAAAAGCCCGTGAATCAATATATAAAATATTCCGAAATTTGTAATTTTTATAAAATTTTCAATGTTTGAATACTTTTCTTGTTGACTATTGATAGTACTGGAAGGGTAAGAAAACTCTTAGTTTTTTTATTAAATATCGTACTAGTAAAATGTAATTTCAGATGCATATCCAAACTGGTTTCTCTGTGTATTACCACAGCGACTTCCAACTACGCAAAATAAATAAATTTCAGTTTGATTTGAACAAAAAAATATCTTTGAATTCAATTATTTTGAAACCTACCTATACGTCTATTCAGTGGCGCATTAAAAAATTCTTAACTTTGGGTAAGTGATATAATTTGCTGAACATTTCTCACATCCATATACTCGCGAACTTTTACGTATGCAATGCAAATATATTTCATGGCGGCCTCGCAGAATGCATTGCCGTATTCTCCATCTTAAAAGACGATTATTTTCACGCAAGAAAGTTATTTGCCAGCTTGTACAGGTATAGCCTTGAGTTCTGAAACTTTCATCCTTTTTTGACATCTTTCTCAGAAATTCCTAAACGGCACACTTCATTCACTGTTTTCCATGTTATCACTCCATTGCTACGATGTGAAACTGGCTGGGTGTGACAACATGGATTCCCTTGATGCTTAATCAAACATTTATACCCCACTCCAACCTAGGCATTACATATAGTTTAAATCGCTTATAAAAACCTTAATGTAATATAGTCCGTACTGCTACAAATGTATTATCAAAATTTACTGAATGGAAACGATTCAGATCCAGGTGCGTTATCCTACAAAACCAAACTATATTTATAAATAGGTAAGCCAAACTATGTAAAACATTGAAGAAAAATATTTTTATTTAATAGGAAATTATTACTCATATATTACGTAACTTCATACTATATGGCTAGGCCGAAGACCTTTAAGCAATAACAATACCTACATCTTAATTGATTATAACCTGCGAATTCTAACCTGCTACTTAAAGAATTCTATTGTCATTCCCAATCCAATGTAACCCCCAATCCTCGATCGAATCTTCATTATCAACCCAAAGAACACAGATACTATTGCCATTTGTCTTTTGAGAAATACATGCTATTATGATTTCAATGCTACGTAAAATATTGTTGGCGTATTATCCTAGAAGAAACATTACATTTAATAAAGCGAATAATCCCAACATTGTATACTGATAAGAATCATGTAGACTTGTAGTTATCGGAGGAAGGTTGGTGAAATCTAATTTTTAATCGTCGCCCCAATCTTAGCTCCATCACAGCACTGCCATTATTACTAGCAATGCCTCTGCTGGCACTGCCAACATTGTCCTGGCCCCTGCCACCGCCATCTCTGTTTAGGCCAACGTTGCCGCCCCCGCCTCCGGCCCCACCCCGCTCCCGCGTTCGCCCAACCCTCCCCGTCCCAGGCACCGCCACCACCACTACCGCCACCACCACCACCACCACCACCACCAGAATCTTCGCCTCGCCCTGAACACAAAGCCTCAATCTCTGACATACCCAAACCTGCTCGACGGAAACCTCACCGCTCACGCAAGTCTTCTGCCTTGTACACCATCGTTTCCCGTCATCTCCAACGCCTCAAATGACGTCTTCCCTTCAGACGCCCACCGCATTTCTGTTCCCCGCGGATACAGCTGCTCGAGCTGCGAACCGTCACGACACGTCGCTTATGAATCACTGTCACAATAAATCCAAGTATGGCGCAAAAGTCGCGATGGCGATGGCGATGGCGATGGCGAGACCCGGGGGGGAGGGGCGAGGCGAAGGCGTGAGCGGGGCGTGAGCGGGGCGTGAGCGGGGCGTGAGCGGGGCGTGAGCGGGGCGTGAGCGGGGCGTGAGCGGGGCGTGAGCGGGGCGTGAGCGGGGCGTGAGCGGGGCGTGAGCGGGGCGTGAGCGGGGCGTGAGCGGGGCGTGAGCGGGGCGTGAGCGGGGCGTGAGCGGGGCGTGAGCGGGGCGTGAGCGGGGCGTGAGCGGGGCGTGAGCGGGCGTGAGCGGGGCGTGAGCGGGGCGTGAGCGGGGCGTGAGCGGGGCGTGAGCGGGGCGTGAGCGGGGCGTGAGCGGGGCGTGAGCGGGGCGTGAGCGGGGCGTGAGCGAGGCGTGAGCGGGGCGAGAGCGGGGCGGGAGCGGAGACAGGGGTTGTGAATATCGAGGTGGTGGCGTCAACGATGACAATGTTGGCAGTGCCAGAGGAGGCAGTGCTAGTAATGCTGGCAATGCTGTGATGGTGCTAAATGGTGATGGTGATAAGATTGAGGCGACGACTCGAAACAGATTTCACAAACCTTCACATAACTATAGTGTTCCTGATATTTCTCAGTATACAATGTTTAGGAATATCTCTCTTTAAGAAGTTTGCTTTTCCAATTTACTTAATTTCGAATCCTTGATTTGAACAATTTAAAAATGAGAAAATCATCAGACATTATATTATATATTATAACTGTTATTGTTGGAGATAATTATCCTTATCTCTTATTGTGAATTACTACAAGACGTCTGCTACTACCACGGAATTGAATGAGAAAATCATTAACTTACATACGCATTGTGTTCCTGCCAGAGAAAATCAATACTGTTCCGACAAGCGACATCATTACTTTTAGGGCAGAATCGATCGCCGATATTCTGTATCAATTGGCATCTGCTGATCCCACAGCTAAGTCTGCCTCTATACTCCCCCCCATTCCCCACCTACCCGCCGCTGCCTTGGGGTCGTGTGACTCAGCTTACCCCCTCTCCCACTGGTTCGTGGTGCTTGGCATTTGTCCCTCTGCGACCACCGCTCCTGCCACCTCTCCAAACATCTCCCCCGTCCCCCTCCATTGTCACTCCAATTTCAGCCCGTCCAGACGCAGCCGTTACCCTCCTCATTGACCGCGCCGGCTTCGTCGCAGCAACTCCCTTCCGCTCACAACTTGATTGCAAACAGCTGCGACTCACTTTCGCCGCCAGCCAGGGCCCCGGGGGAGGCGAGCAGGCTGCGTCCTATACGAAATACTATTTTGCAAAAAAAAAAATTAATTTTAAAATTTCGCAGTTGATTGATTTTTTCGTGTTACCGGGCACGTCAACTGCTTTGGTCATTAGTCCCGTTGGTGTAGTGCATGTTTTTTCTCCAGAGATGGCGGTGATGTTTTCCCGCTGGATGGCGAGATCCGGCGCCGCGCTACCGTCGGCTAGTGGGGTTTCCCCCTAACCAGGACTCTCCCACCAGCGGGGCACCGCCCCAGCCGGGACAAGCTCTAAGCTCCCGACCGGTCTCCCGGAATATGTGGTAGAATGATTGATTGATTGATTTTTCGTGTTTCCGGGCGCGTCAACTACTGTGGTCATTAGTCCCGTTAGTGTAGACATGCCTTTTTCTCGGGAGATGGCGGTGATCTTCCCCCGCTGGAGGGCGAGATCCGGCGCCGACCTACCGTCGACTAGTGGGGTTTCCCCCTAACCAGAACTCTCCCACCAGCGGGGCACCGCCCCAGCCCAGGACAAGCTCTGAGCTCCCGACCGGTCTCCCGGGATATGTGGTAGTGTAGTGCATGTTAGTGTAAGTGGGTGTGTAAGGGGAGAGGATAGGACAAGGAAGAGGAATGACAGATTACGCGCGGTCTGTGGCCCGTTTGGTAGGGTACTGCTCCGGCATTCGCCTGGTGTTGATCGGAGAAACCACGGAAAAATACCGATCACAGCAGTCGGCCGCTATAATTCTCCTCCAGACAGCGACTGAATTCGACCTAGCTGAAAAGCTAGTGTTGAAAATCCTGCCGCCGCGGCGGCACGCCGTCAGGACTCGCCGCGGCGGCACGCCGTCAGGACGCCCGACGGCGCGCCGTCAGGACTCGAACCTAGGACCTCCCGGTCAAAGGCGCTGCTGTGACATCAGTTGATGCACTGAGCTACCGTTCTTGGTATTTCGCAGTTAATCGAAACTCTTTCCCAAATAATAGAATTGAAATAATACATTCATATTTCACATTACCTTCCAAGCACTATAATACTTTTGTGATAAATTATCTGTGAGCAGCTCTCGACAAGTGGTTTGCGAGTTATTTCTGCAGCCGACAGAGTGCATCACAAAAGTCGCGAATCATTAGAGAATAATATAAGCTTATTTTTGTTTTGTGGTACAGTTCAATTGAGTTCTGTGCATATCATTAAGAGTGATTGTGAAAGGTACTTCAGGCGGAAATAGCAATAATGAGGTTATTTTTATCCTAAAAATTTCTGCTTAACATGATTTCTAACACACCATGCAGTTCACTATCGCTGTCCAAAAAACTGAGAAGAATGGAGTGCACATCGACTGAATCTTGACGATGCAATATGAGAGTTTGAAGAAACTTCAGATCTCAATATTTAGAACATTTCAGAATTCAGACTACTTTTTTATTAGGCGTGAAACATATTAGATACTGTGTTAAATCAATTTTTTTTCATGATTTCTTAATTTTTTGAATCACTTGAGAGTGTAATAGAAACGGGAGTAGCGTTTAACACCAATATCACATCAATTGTTAAGAAAACGAGAATAGTGCTTTAGAAACTTCGTTAGTGCATTTTACAGCCGTAAAATCTGAACACTACAAATTTCGGGAAGTTTCAAAAAAGATAATTTTAGGCGGTTGTATCTCCAATTGCATTGAATTCCAAAATAAATATATAGTTTAAATAACAATTAATGCAGTTATTAACATTGAAGCCCAACTTACTTACCTATCCCTACACGACGTTTAAAAAAATTCAGATATTATATCAAATTGTGAGCTGCGCGATTTTAAGCCCTGTTTGCTCTATTCGAGCAAAAATGTTACGTCAATATCCACGTTTGATGGTACTTTTCACCGCCTTATTCGGCGATACCATTTGTAAACCTGTGAATTATTTAATAAATATTAGACTTGTGACTTTAAAAAGGTTTTTTAATGAGTAATATGAGCCTACTAAATCGTCCAGCAGAGTCGCAAATTTGGCAGACTTATGTGGTCCGCATATTAAGAATTTTCAGATTTTTTCCTAATATTAGTTTAAAATAAAAACGAAGAAATATATTGACGTGTCTTTTAAAAATGATAAAGAAATGCACATTTTACTCTTCTTTTGGAAATTTTCTATATTAGTTACGAACACATTTCTCGACTTTACATTACCAAGAAACTTTATATATCGTCTAAAATATCACTGTTAAAAACACACTACAAAATCTTATAAGTCCTGCAAAACTGTTTACTGTCAGGCGTAGTTATAACTTCGAACACTAAAGTGAAAAAAGACGTGCCAAACTACCTATGGCGGATACAGCAGCGCAGATTAATGTAATCACGTTTAATGTTATTATTCGTTTAATGTAATCATATTTATGAAGTCCCATCCGACCTGATATTACAACAAATAAGAAAACGTCGTTTATTGTGATCAGCTTCGTTTTATACTATCATTGTTGTGAAACATTTCTGTTACGCAGTTTTGAGTATCAAGGCATATCAAGGTTCGAGACTCGAGAAAGACGAGTAAATAATATTATTCACCACTGACGCACATGGTGTCACTTTCTCATGCGCTGTTCTAGAAACAACTTGCTAGCCGATGCTTCATCGCCTCTCTCCTCTCACAAGTAGTCTTCCAAAATTTCAGTGTGGTTCATGAAGACGTCAGTTCCCATTCGTTCGTGTAGTTAAGGCAGGCATTAGATTGATTTTTTCGTGTTGGCGGGCGCGTCAACTACTTCGGTCATTAGTCCCGTTAGTGTAGTGCATGTTTTTCCTCGGGAGATGGCGGTGATCTTCCCCCGCTGGATGGTGAGATCCGGCGCCGACCTACCGTCGGCTAGTGGGGCTTCCCCCTAACCTGGACTCTCCCACCAGCGGGGCACCGCCCCAGCCGGGACAAGCTCTAAGCTCCCGACCGCTCTCCCGAAATATGTGGTAGTGTAGTGCATGTTAGTGTGTGTGTGTAAGGGGAGAGGATAGTTCAAGGAAGAGGAAGGACAGATCGCGCGCGGTCTGTGGCCCGTTAGGTAGGGTACTGCTCCGGCATTCGCCTGGTGTTGATCGGAGAAACCACGGAAAAATACCGATCAGAGCAGCCGGCCGCTAGAATTCTCCTCCAGACAGGAGCTGAATTCAACGTAGCTGAAAAGCTAGTGTCGAAAATCCTGCCGCCGTCAGGACTGGAACCTAGGACCTCCCGGTTAGAGGCGCTGCAGTGACATCAGTTGATGCACTGAGCTACCGCTCCCGGTCACCCCTTCGAGGTCCTCTGGAGCCGGAGCATGGAGCACAGGTGTGTACTGTTCCTGGCGCCCGCAAATTAACATCAGTTGATGCACTGAGCTACCGCTACCGGTGCGGGCATTAGAAAGTTTGCGACGCGGTGTTCAGCACAAATCAATTGATTTCATGAAAAACTATGAGTATGAGATTTACGTTAATGGAATCCTTAGAGAAAACCAGAAGCAGACTTTAATAGAGAACATTTTTACATTATGGAAAATGTGGCTAACATGTAATATTATTTGTGTCTTTGTAATATGATTGCCTAAATAAATTTTATTTTCTCGGTAAAGGCACAAGTGAATATAATATAAATGAATGTGTTCCTCATAGTAAACTATTTGATGTAGATTTTTCCTTAATTTGCTAATCTTCAATTAGAATATTTCGCATATTGTTATCAATCGGTTCAAGTTATCATATTACCTGCGGCCCGCAGTGATAACAATGAAGGACGTCCCCTGTATTTTATTCCTGGAGTTCAGAGAGGATTGTAGGACAAGTCTCACTCTTCTGTATTACTCCCTGCAAATTATATTTTTCATTGTGTCGTTTGAGATATTGTCACATTCTTCAATGCCCAGATATTTGTCAGTTTTACCTGGGTCAACATCTTAAATCACTAGTGTGCATGTAAACATCAATGCTCTCTGACTGTCATTAATAAAATCATTCAGGACAGCAATTCAAGATATTGTCAGACAATATGGAGTAATTATTATTATTATTATTATTATTATTATTATTATTATTATTATTATTATTATTATTTGAGGTATAAATGAAATTTGCAACATATGATCTATAATAACAATTTCCAATGAACACAGCACTTGATAGAAAACTATGCAGTCACCGGCTATGTGAGATGAATCCATTGTTGCCTTAGGTCTCAGCGTCACAAGAGAAATATGAAAACAACGAAATAAATTCGATTTTGACAAAAAAATGAAATTATTTCTACAAAAATGGTTTAATTGGCTTACGTGTAACGAAAAGTAAAAAAATCTTCCGTCTTCCATCTGTGCAGGAAGTACAGTGAGTAAAAAATACACTGCAATTTACGAAAATAATTAAGATTAATTTTTGCGCGTTTAAGTTTCTGCCCACGGTTGGTACTGCCTTTTAAATCATGACGTAGCCAGAGTCCTCCTCTGTCTGCACCCCGTTGTGGAATATCAAGAAAACAGTACAGTACGTGATTTCATGTGTAGTCGCTTAAAATGTTTCGTTATTTTTTTGGTATAAAATCATGAACTTTGCAAAAATTACTGACAATTTTTTTGTAATCTCGGCAAAGTTTTCCTTTCTCGCTTTCTTGCGTACAAAATAAAAAGAAAGTAATCTTGAGGCGAAAATCAGCAACTTTTCGATATAAAAACTTTTGTGACCGCGGATACGAAAAAGTTTCGGAATTTCGTAATTGGTAGCCCGTGATTGGTAGGTGAGCCATCATTATGTTGTTGCTGTATGGAGGTCATGTTCTGACGCAGTCTAAGAGATGTTTCCCTCAACCAGGTATCTCCCACCAGTGTGCAACCTCCGCAGCCGAGACAAGCTCTAAGCTCCAGACCGGTCTCCCGGTTAGTGTAGAGCATGTTAGTATGTGAGTGTATGTAACGAGTGAGGATACGACAAGGAAGAAGTTGGAAAGATCAGGCGCGGTCCGTGGCCCGTTTGTTAGGGTATTGCTCCGGCATTCGCCTGGTGTTGATCGGTGAAACCAGGGAAAACTACCGATCAATGCAACCGGCCATTAGAGATCTCTTACAGATAGCGACTGAATTTGACCTAGGTGACAAGCTAGTGTCGAAAATCCCGACACCGTCGGGACTCGAACCTTCAGACGCGCTGCAGTAACATTAGTTGATGCCATGAGCTATCTCTCCCGGTACGAGACTGTACACTAGACGTAATAACTAATAAAATATTAACGGAGGATTAGTCCAGAGTAAATGTTAAAGGGGGATTACTCGTTACAACACGCTTCTCGTATCTCTGCAACAGTTGGCCCTAAGAGACTTATTTTTGTGAATCTACGTCATTTTGTATTCTCTTTCATTTGAGCATCGCGATTATCGATTTGGTTTGGGGATATTTTTCACCGCTTTATTCAGTTATACCCTTTAGGTCAATTTTCGGACCAGAGACGACAAAGGTGTTATCTTAAATATTTTTGCGCACTGAATTCAAGTCCGTAGCTAGTTTCCCGCCATCAGGTCAGGTTTCTTTGATTTCTCACGTTGACAGTATTAAGTTCTCACAACTGCTGATCGCGTCAATACCGTGGTTGATTCATTTGTATTCAAGGCGTATTTTTATGGTTATAAAAAGGTGAATGAATATGCCAACAATGTCGTATGAAATCAATGCAGAGTGTTTTTGTTATGTTTGTAACCGGTATAACGTTGACAAAAAGGGAAAAGTCATTATACATTTTTTGAAGAATGCATATCTGCACTACTTTAAATTCAGGGACACAGAAAAGCCCGGGATATTGATATTGTTCTGCAACGGATGTCGAACGAAGCTGTACAAATGGGCAAGAGGCGAGACTAATCTATTTTCAATTTTCATCGCGGATGTTATGGAGAAAACCTGAAAAACAGACAGATGATAGTAACTTTTACTTGACGAACGTAGTCGGTATAAATTCCAAACATGTTAAGACATTGCAATATCGCGACGTTTCATCAGTGTCAAAGCCAGTACCCACCAGGACAACAAAGCTACTGTGCTACATCTCTTGTTGATCCACTTCTTGTGTTAATTCCACCTTTACACTTTAAACTTGATCGTATAAAAATGTCGTAAAGGTCCTTGACCGAGATGGATCGTGTTTCCAGTATCTGATACCTTTTACCAAAATTTCCTACAGCAAAATCAAAGGTGTTTTTGTCGGACGAGATATTAGAAAACTGATGACGGACGACAACTTCACCAAAGTTTTATTGGCCATGGTGCTTCCATAGCAGATAGGAGTCATTCAAGGATGTTGTTCGAAACTTCTTTGATAATAGAAAGAGTGACGTCTACAAGTTGATTGTTGCAAATTTTTTTGAAGAAATACCACAAAATAGGTGTTCAAATGTCGTTGAAGATATATTTTCTTCAGTCCCATCTGGATTTCTTCCGTAAGAACTTAGACGAAATCAGCGATGAGCAAGGAGAACGACTACACCGAGATTTACAAAGAATCATGAAATATTACTAGGGTATTTAGGACATTGAAATCCCGGGGGAATATTGTTCTCTTATACGTGAGATGGATTTAAAAAGTACTAACGACGCAGTTCCATTGTACTTTATTTCTGATTTTAAATGTCTTTTTTTAGAATAAAGTAACGATTTTTCTTTTAAAAAATTGCAAAATATGGTTCATTCGTTCAACTAAGAAAACCTGACCTGATAGCTGAAAACGGACTGCGGGTTCGAAATCAGCATCAAACGTTACCTTAAACACTGCTTTCAACTCCTCTGGTCCAAAACTCTGTAAACCTAATTTATAACATCATTCTATCGACTTATAGTGAAATCTCATTATATTTGGTGCTATTATTGAAACTTCCTTATCATATTATCAGGTAGAACCATTTTCCCCCTTTCGTAAAATTTGCTACATTGGACTCAGGTGAATTCCAACAACAACAAAAGTGAGCATTGGTCAAGAATTGTGGAATCGAAATGTCCCGTCACTTCCCTTGTGACCGCCAGCACTGTTTCGACAACGTCCCTTTGGGCAGCCCTTACCTCGCCAACTTGGTGTCCTCATTACTCCCCCGCTTATTGCTGCACGCGCCACTTGGGACGCTGGCGCTGCTGCGCTGCGCCTGCCCTCCCCCACGCCCCCTTCCACGACGCCGCAGCGCCACGCACAAAAGGCAGCGAGGGCTGGGGAGCGCCCTAGGAGCAGGGGAAACACCCCCTCTCTGGGTTGGACGGGCGTGGGGCGTCTGATGGATCATGTTTCTGGGCACGTTAAGTGTTACGGTTTCTCCGATCAACACCAGGTGAATGGCGGAATAGTATCCCAACAAACAGTCCGCGGACCGCGTGCGATCTTCCCTTCCTCGTCTTATCCTCACTCCTCTCTCTCTCTCTCACACACACACACACACACACGCTAACATGCTTTACACTACAAAACTTGCCGGGAGAACGGTCAGGGACTTAGAGCTTGTGCCGACTGCGGAGGTCGCCCAGTGGTGGGACATACCTGGTTGGGGGAAACATTTCTTAGACTGCGTCAGGACATGACCTCCATGCAGCAACAACATAACGATGGCTCACCTACCAATCACGGGCTAACAATTACGAAATTCCCTGAAGGCAATCTTCAGATATTCCGCTATTTTTTAGTAATACAAGAATGTTTCGTCTTCAACCGGGTGTGGGTATAACATGTAAATTCTTCTTTCTATCAATCTCGTGTTTATATTTTGGACGCAGAGGCTCTGGTCTTTCTTCAACTCTCTGCTCATCCTCATTTACTAATTATCGCGTTATCGCTTCTGCAAATAATATATAAACGTCGTACACAATACAAGGCACGGAGGCAAGAGACAAACGTTCCAAACTGCCGCAAGCGTCCGCGTCCCGTCCGTCCTCATCCGTTCGAGCATTCGGGCTTGCCTCGGCCTAGTGCGTATAATGAACCCGAAAAGTACCGTCCACCCCTTACTGTTCGACTAGGCGCGGGGAGCTATATTGCGGTTTTTACAGAGCTGCATTAGAAGTAAATCAGCTGTTACGGTGTCATCCAATCGGAAGGCTGAACGCCACCATTATGACGTCACTTAAGTGACGTGTAAGGTTCCGATTGGGCGGTTCCATAACAGCTGGTCAAATTTCAAACGCAGCAATGAAAAAATCGCACCGTGTCAAACGCTTGGCGACAATCCTTTGACCGACGGTTGTCTGGTGGCAGCCGATGGATTGGGCAATCAAAAGAACAGTGCAGCTAAAAGTTGATTTCTCTGATGACCAGATGCTGTGTTCTGACACGATTTTTGCGCTTCCGTTATCATTTGTCTTCATTATCATTTCTCCGACAAAATAGCACGAATTATTTTCACACATGAAATTATGTATTGGTTAAATTTTTAGAATTTAGATTTTTAGATTTATTACTGATTCTACGAATAAGTTTGAAAACTTGTTGGCAGAATATACTAACTTAACATTACATAACATAATAAATATACAAAATTTTACAAAATTTACAAACTTTACAAATTAACATGGACATTTCACCGTGCAAGCTCTCTTAGCACTCCACTGAATTTTTCTATTCAAAAATTCGTCAATACAGAGGTACGAAAAATTTTATGTGTGTGCAAGAATAATGTAAGGTACAAAAAGAATGGAGTGTCAATTTCAAATACTGCATCAAATCCGTAAGAACGCAAACTATCAGTACAAAGAATAATGATTACGTTCAAATCAACTATTGCAATCAAAATATTCTGAGGAGAAATCAAACTGTGTGAGTGTTTACAAGAATATATTCTAACTGATACTCGGAAACACGATACCCGGAAATGTATTACTATGTAGTTATGATTAGCAATTTCGCAAATTCTGCGTCCGTCAAGTGATATTATAGATATCCACGTTCTATTAATTGCAATTATAATTCGTAACTTCATTTAAAATTTTTGAAAACAGACGTTTCATCACTCAAATAAGCCAATAATAATAACAATAATAATAATGATAAAAATATAACTCGTTAAAAAGATACTCAATTATAATAGAATATGATTCATTTATATCTTCGTCTTTACACTGTTTCAAGTGTTTCCTTTTTCATTGATTTTGATGACACCGATTTACTATGTCGTCTAACAAGCAAACAAACAGAAACAAATCCCATCATTTTAATCTACATCATAAGGAAGTCCTTTAACTTTCCATTTAAACGATCATCAAAGTACTATAGCCTCAATTTGCCGCCGCTGACACAGTTTGTTTTCCGACGCCGTCCCTCCCCCTCCTCTCTCTCTCTCCCTCCCTCCCTCCCTCCCTCTCTCTCTCTCTCTCTCTCTCTCTCTCTCTCTCTCCACCGTCCTCACTGCCGTCAATGGGCCATCGCCTGCAGTCATGCACTACACCTGAACATCCTCACACCTCCTTCCGCGCCGCCGCCTCGGCGTCCTCGACTAACTCCGACGCTCTTGCTGATAATGTTCCTTCCGGAGACCCCGACCTCGAAAGCATCCCTGGGTGCCGCCGTTGTTCTCACAGTTTACTGCTCCCTCAGCACCTGCGTCGGCTCCCGCGATGCTTTCGCCTCCACCACCGATACCTCTAACAGCGCCATTGGTTCAACGCCCGATGCTGAAAAGGGGTGACGAAGCTTTCTGCTATTTTCACTTTCGAACATCTTAATATAACTAATAAACAAGATGGGAAAGCGAAATTTCAACAGATTTCAATATTAAATTTTCACAAACTTGTGAAATTATGAGGTGGTAGTGTTAAAACGTAAGAAACTAGTTCATTTTTATTATTAAATTAGAATGGGCCAAACCATTCTCCATCCTTAATCGGTGGACGTTTGAATCAGACAAAATATAAAGAGCAAAATCCACAGAGAGTGGAATGCACAGCTTTGCTGGCGGAGATCACAGCAGCAGAAAGAACTTTCAAGGGTCCCACAGGCCGGCGCGGAACATACGCAGGGTGCGGCGCGGAAAGTTCCGCGCTAGACGCGGCGGCGGAATTTGCGGGTCCGTTCATACCGGAGCGTGAATTATGAGTCAGCGTTTGGTGACTCATAATTGACGGAGCTCGGTTCAGCGCTCGGTTCATAAATATGCATAGAAAATGCCAATACTGGGAGTTCATTTTCTGAGCACAAGCGGTACGGTGCTTTTACCTTCCCTATTTACGAATATTTTTTAAAAAAATCCAGAAAAGGGGTCCACGATTTTGATTTAAAAATGAAAATATACTGAAGACTATACATATTGATGCCACACCGAGAAACGCTTTTAATTTACTCGAATGACCAATGACTGTTTTGATGGAATCTTGAATCTGATCGCAGAAGACATAAGAAAATCTGACACTTAACAATTATGAAGCTATCTGATCTATAGAACAACTAGTAATTGCACTCACTCTCTGAAACTTTTCATTAATAAAATTCACAAGATTTTAAGAACAAAAATTTAAAAAATCGAAGTTTAATGTTATTTTTAATTAATTAAATTACTGAACACAATTAGAAATATTTTTTCCGACCGTTCAGTCGTATCATATTCACTGGCATGCTGAAAATATTCCAGACGAGTCTTTGTCTTGGTTTCCACATTGAAACTCAAGCGGAAAAAACGCGTCCGTCCGCGAAACAAAATCCACCGCGAATTAAACGCTTTCAATTGGCTACCGCGACGCTCGCCTGCTGCGCAGGTCTGAACGTGCTCAAAAGCCACCACGGAACAAGAAATTTTGCTGAGGGCATTCTGCGTAGGATGGGGATGTTCCGTACCGGTCTTTGGGAGCCTCTACCCCGATTTAAACACTGTGGCAGTGCAAGGTCACAAGCTAGAAACAGTGGGGGAGGTATTGTCATTAAATCGGGTGCTCCAATACAAAACATTTAAGTCATAACGAAGCTCCCTATTTGGATGACAGAGATCCTCTCTCCATCCAGATCGTGACCTTGAAGTACCACTGTGATTAAATTGGAGAATATCTTTGAAACTTCGGAGAGAACGGGTACTTTCAGCTACTACTGGTGAGGAATGTTACCGCAAGGCGACCCTCAGTGGCGCGGTTCGATTCAATTTGGAGAGAACGGACCGGGCCGTCCGAAGCCTTTTAGATTACGTCCATTTGCAATGCCATCTATTTATTGAAAATGCAGTATTCGCCAGTTATCTAAATAGTATTCATAGAATACAAGCTAGAGATCGCATTCATGCACTAGTTATGGTCTTTTCAAGTAATATCGTATGACTCACGATTTGATTCATAAGGAAAGAAGACTGTGGTCTTCATTACTTTTTCAATACTATTATTTTCGGCCACACGCACCTTTCTAACTTTCCTTTAGAAGGAAAATTTAATTTTTATCCACTTCCTTCCTCGTCATCGTCGGTCATATGATGTCTTATAAAGGATAGCGTCTCCTGCAAGTTCTTGTTGGGTGGCTTTACATTTCCTTCGACTTCGCCATTAAGACATTTACCAGGTCTTCTACATGAATGTTCCTACCCTGGGATCATTCGAGGATTCAGGGGCCCCTTTGTTGTCAACATTATTGATTCTGTTTACCGCATCCTATGAGACGTTGCTAAGCCAGTTCTATCGGAGGGGCTGTACATACATTGATCAATATCCATCACTTTCATGGTGTCACCACTACCACCATTATTTTCACGGTTCAGAAATCGGTCCTCTTATTTATGTGCTTACAACCGTATATTGATATACTTTATAATGAACATTTGTGTAAACTTTACATTCCATTAAGCTCTATTACATTTACAAGAACTTCCTTGAAACTCTATGTAATGAAAATTGTATTTAAAAAACAGAGGACCATGTCAAACGAGCACCAATACATTTTTAAAAAAGAAAAAAAATATATTCATTCAATTTGTTTCTTTCATTTAAATTATATTTTGTCAAACGAATACTATTTCTGTCCTCTTATTCGTTCATCAGTTGACCCTTCGTAATACCCCAATGTCTTTTTCGACATATTTATATTTCTTTTTATCTATTCACGCATTTCCAGCTGCAAAATCATGTCTAGAATTTTCCCAGACTTGGAGACCTAGCTGGAACAGCGCTGCTAGGCGAACCTTTCTCGTGAGTTGGATGCTGCAACAGTGAGAGCGACTTTTGGAAAAGCATCGACTGCTCTCAAAACAGTAACTAACAACGGTTCTAACTACGACGTACCAAAACGGATAGATATCAACATACCTTGAGCAATGAGGAAAGAATGATGAAAGGAACTGATGACTGGCTATGAGAATAGGTGATCAGAATGAAAATGCCCGTAAATCTGTTGGTGTCAATGAATTCCAGTCTGCTCATAGACCAATAATATTTTCATTTGGACTGTTTACCAGAAACGGCTGGAGACTAACATCTATTTATCAAGGAATAAATGTTGATCACTTTTTGTATAGAAGAGTTACTCTAAGAAAGGACCAGGTTGACAGGTCGGGAAACAAATGAATATCATGTAGAGCGATGCCATTGCAAGAGATGGTGCTGACAACCATTTACTAATGAGCTAACAAAACCAACGCATTGAGTGAGCTAACAAAACCAACGAATTGAGTGCTAAGACACAAGCCGCAGTTACATAGTCAGTAGTAGCCAAGCAAAAGCTGTCAAAGCGATCCCTTCTGATGAAAATATCTCTATATACAGCGCCAGACACTGGCACAGCGAAGAGGAGGCTTGTGGCGTTTCAGTCCACTCCAGAAGCCAATGCCTCCAATTTGGAAATGTAGACTGTACTCATTTTCTCTAGTAACAAAAATTCTCAGTATCTTAACTAAATACGTCATAAATAACCATTAAACAAAAATATTTTTTTTTATTCAGCACGCATTAAAAATTCCTTATAACATCCAGTCGGATGGAGACTACACCCGTAGCTGTTCCCCTCTCTCACTCACGCACAATCCTAATTGCGCCTCTGGACAGAATGGGTTCTCAACATACGTTCCTAACATACTTATTCCCATGGTTCGCAATATCAACTTCTCTTTTCCTCATTTATTTAACATTACTAAATGAACTAATGGTCTCCTCTCAACATTCTTTACATTTGTATGTTATCAGGTAAATTAAATTCTTTCTGATTGCTTCCCACCGGCACATGCGTATTTACAGACAAAGTTGAGTTGCTCGATCATTTACGCAAGAAGACTGACTTAAATCATCACACGATTTTGCCATTACAGAGATATGGCGTTCCCTTATAAAGACTTTTCATCAGTTATTGTATTTTTCTCAAGGGTTGAATAAAGGCTCAGGAATAGGCAAATGCCATTAAGCAACACGCATTAACATGTTTAACATCGTCACTTCAACATCACCTTCCTACGTTCCTACCCTAAGCAAAATACTGTCTTCAACGCGCAGCTACGGCGACCTATTTGCAGTATTTTTTTCAGAAACTTCCACCAAACCTTCCGCAAATACATGTACGTAATACATTATCTCCTAATTTGAAATCTTAATTCCCTCCACTCAATTAGAATCTACTAAAGCCCCAACTACCTTACCCTCATAGTTAGTTTTTCTCTCACCTACAAGTTCTCTACATTAGAATGTATATACATCATTTACATTTATAACAATATTTGCGTAACACCCTATGTTACCCGTTCTCATCGGTCTTGTATGTTCCACAGAACCTCGAGGTTCCGAAGATGATTAACTAAATCACCTTGGACATAGTACAATTTCCAACCAAATTTGTGATCAGGAGGAAATGCAATGCTTTTGCCCTCAAATCACAACACAATCTAAACTTTAAACACTAACCTAGCCGAAAAGCGCGCCGGCATATTGTGATCTTTGGGAGAAGTATTGAGTTGTCCAGTGGACCAGCTGCGCTGTGGTCAAATTATACATTCTTTACACAAAAATTAAACAAGCTTAATTTTTCTGTAGAAGTGTCAAATTTGATTTGCTCATGTTTCTGGTCATATTTTTGTACAAACCAGGTTCAGTAAAAACTGTATCGTGTAAAACAAAGTTAACAAGCTCATTACTAAGTTCAAGTTTTGAGCATATTTGTCTGTTACGTTGACTCCCTTACAGTGTTAATTATCGACTAAACTTAGCACGTGAAATATGAAACTATCTCCACATTTGCCACATCACCTCTACCTCTATCTTCTCATTACGAACTCCTGCTTCTCGCCTGTGCTTCGTTTGCTCTGTCTTCCCCAGAACTTCCTCCGTCATTTCTATCTCCGCAAGCGCCGTTCGCGGCCCATGCTCAAACATTTACAGCCTGCACCTCCGTTACCACCTCAATTGCGAGTTTAACCCTAGCCATTAACCTACTGTTCATCGTCTACTACGATGCCATCTCCATACTCTCCATTCCCCGCTTACAACTTCATCGCGAACATCTGCCACTCATTCACCCCCGCATATCCGGAGCCAGGATCGTAAAATTCGTGATTAACGAGGCCAAAGTCAATTACTGTACTTTAATTTTTGCAGTTACTTCATTTAACTGATTAATGTGGAAAAGTAAGTTGCAATATTAGACTATACAGTGAATAATTTAATACGGAGATAATAGTAGTAAAGATGAAAATAATTGCATGGATAGGCAACTTAACTAGGTAATTATTACGTACTGCAATATTATTTATCAATACCAATACTTATTATATTATATTTATATATAAACTTTTCCGTTAACGAATAAAATGACTACAACTATTAAAAGTTTTATGACTACAACTATTTAAAGTTTGGTAAGACGATTTTACAATGCATTCTTGACTGATTAGATTCACGGATAAGAAAGATAAATGCATAATTCTAACATTGGCTACCAATGGGAGAAGAGTGTCAATTACGGACCTCAGCGTATTGTTTCTTCTACCTTTAATCACGTAAGATGTTACTATTTCATTGTTTAGGACCTTTATTACTAGAACATTCTCTCAACAGAAGTGTTACTTTCGTCTCTCGATGCTTATTATGTGTTTAGAAACAAATTCGAAACCGACGCTGTGCCTAATCGCTACGTTGGAAACTCCTGCGTTCTCGTACAGAGAGGCATGTCGATATAAAGACAATACCATATTTTAATTGATTAATTGATATTTTCGTGTTTCCAGGCGCGTCAACGGCTTTGGTCATTAGTCCCGTTAGTGTAGTGCATGTTTTTTGGGAGATGGAGGTGATCTTCCCCCACTGGATGGCGAGATCCGGCGCCGACGGCTAGTGGGGTTTCCCCCAACCAGACTCTCCCACCAGCGGGGCACCGCCCCAGCCGGGACAAGTTCTAAGGTCCCGACCGATCTCCCGGAATATGTGGTAGTGTAGTGCATGTTAGTGTAAGTGTGTGTGTGTGTAAGGGGAGATATGACAGGGAAGAGGAAGGACGTATCGCGCGCTGTCCGAGGCCCGTTTGGTTGCGTACTGCTCCGGCATTCGTCTGTTTTTGATCGGAGAAACCACGGAAAATTACCGATCAGAGCAGCTGGTAGCTAGACTTCTCCTCCAGACCAGACAGCGACTGAATTCGACCTAGCTGAAAAGCTAGTGTCGAAAATCCTACCGCCGTGGGGAGTGTGAACCTAGGAACTCCCGGTCAGAGGCGCTGGAGTGACATCAGTTGATGCACTGAGCTACCGCTCCCGCTCAATCATATTTTAGCATCTGCCAATGTTGTGTAATCGAAGTAACATTTCTCATTCTATTTCTACAGCAAATGGGACATGACCCTTCCACCGCCGGTTTTGCTGCTGTCTTCGTATTCTCAACAGCTCTTCTCTGCTTGCTTGTTCATGACCACGGCTGGGCCCTCTTGCGCTACCTCGTTCGCTTGCTCTACTTAGCTCCACAATCCGGCGAAGTATTATCGGTGGAAACGGTGGGACTGGCCTTTCATTTCTCCGGATGTAAGGAGTGAAGAGTACAAATTTCGAAATTTTGATAAACAGATCACGTATCAATGAAATTGTTTTACCATATGCAAAATAAGACAAAGTGTCTTACGAAGATACAATAACAGATTCTATTCATTTAGTGCTGCGTCAGTCCATAGTACGCTTACACATCGGTGACTTCTTCACAACTTTCATTTTCCAAAGCACCATCGCTGAGTGTGTGTCTCTCTCTCTCTCTCTCTCTCTCTCTCTCTCTCTCTCTCTCTAATATCTCCAAGTTCTCCCCTTTCACCTGCACTTTTGCTGCCTTCTCCACACTGTCGGCGGCTCTTCTCCGCTGCCTGTTGGAGGAGCACAGCTGGGTCCTCCTCATCGCGCTACCTTCTCCCCTTGCAGTCCTCGACCGGCACACGCGAGCGGGCGAACCTCCAGCGGCGGCGATGCGCCGAAGGTCAATATTAGCGCAGCCAATAGCACGGGGACAAGCCCAGCGCGCGTCACTAATAATGGTATTACAACATATTAGCATAGTACATCCGCTTGGAGTCCGGGTGGGCGGGCCTTCGCTGCTGGCTCGGGGTGCCAAAGCTGTGCTGAAACCATTGCGGCCGGCCCCGCCGCGCCCCGCCGCGCCCCGCCGCGCCCCGCCGCGCCCCGCCGCGCCCCGCCGCGCCCCGCCGCGCCCCGCCGCGCCCCGCCGCGCCCCCGCCGCGCCCCGCCGCGCCCCGCCGCGCCCCGCCGCGCCCCGCCGCGCCCCGCCGCGCCCCGCCGCGCCCCGCCGCGCCCCGCCGCGCCCCGCCGCGCCCCGCCGCGCCCCGCCGCGCCCCGCCGCGCCCCGCCGCGCCCCGCCGCGCCCCGCCGCGCCCCGCCGCGCCCCGCCGCGCCCCGCCGCGCCCCGCCGCGCCCCGCCGCGCCCCGCCGCGCCCCGCCGCGCCCCGCCGCGCCCCGCCGCGCCCCGCCGCGCCCCGCCGCGCCCCGCCGCGCCCCGCCGCGCCCCGCCGCGCCCCGCCGCGCCGTTCCACCCAACGCCCCGCCAAGCCAGCGCTAAACAACGGCACAGCGGACCGTGAAACAACTTTCCTGCTGAAGCTGTCCTGACAGGAGGAAGAGAAGGGCAGTGGGAGAGGGTGGGGAAGGGAAGAGGCGGGAAGATGAGATGAATGAAGAAGAGGGTGAGGGTGATATAGGAAAGGAAAGGAGAGGGATGGGATGTAGAGGAGCGGGCGAGAGAAGAGGAAGCAGCGAGGCCAGGTGTTTTCTGAGAAAAAAGAGAAATGAGAATGAGCCGTTCCAAGCGACATGTCAATCGAGATGGAAATGGCGTGATGTCGTTATCGTTTTTTTTCATTCTCATTCTTCTTCCGTCTTCTTCTTATTATTATTAATATAATTATTATTACTATTCATTATCTTCATGTTTACCGCGTCTGTTTTCTTCATTTCTTGTCCCTCCCTTCTTTCCTTTCCCTGACTACATCCAATCTTCAGTTTCACATTCATTTAATATACATACATTTTCTTTCTCTTCCTCTCTTTCCTCTATCCCTCCAATTGTTTCTCCTGTTGTGTTTTGATCTTATTTTATTTATACTTCACATTGTATTACTTCTTTTATAATCCCTAGCTCTTCCTAGTGTCTCACATTTTTCTATTTCTCGTCATCTACGACTTTCATATTTTCCCTAAATTGACTTCCTAAATATTTAGATACTATATTATAAATATTATAAATAGTAATTACACTTTTCTATTAAAAATGATGCTATTTAGAGAAAATACATGCTTGTCAATCACAATTCATATTATTTTAGACGAACGCCATGCAAAAGTATTTTAATATTATGGTAGTAAAATTATAGTTCATTGTATTTATCATTCATTTCTTTTTATTTACGGTTCCTAGAAGCATCCAGGCTTGTTCCCGGGATTAAAGGTACTTAGCGCTTTATATTAGCTCACTGCATTTACAGGTTTAATCACACTAAAAATAATTAAATCCTACAACATATTAGCTGCGATCTACAAACTGCGAGAAGCGGCGCCATCCTCGGGTTTGCAACGAAGCATAGCGGGGGGGGGGAAGCAGGGGGGGAGCGGGAGGGGCCGGCAACAAGTGGCTTAAGCGTCGGGGGCAGTGACCCGCTTCTGCGTGGCAGGGGGAGGGGTTGGGGAGGCGAGGGCCAACGATCACTTTCCCCCAACACGAGGGAAGACTGCACCAGCGCAAGGGGCTCTGGGAGGGAGGGCTGATGACGGCCACGTCAACTTCTGGGATCGTTAGTCCCGTATGTGTAGTGAAGGTTATGTCCCAATAGATGGTGGTGCTCCTCCCCCGCTATGTTCCGATAGGTGGAGATGTATCTCCTCCAAACTTAGCACCGGGAGCGGTAGCTCAGTGCATCAACTGATTTCACTGCAGCGCCTCTGACCGGGAAGTCCTAGGTTCGAGTCCTGACGGCGCACGGTGTGTAATTTCGGCCATCTAGGTGGACATAATTCAATTTTCCAAAGTAATCAAATGGAATAATTTGGGTATTTGTTTGATTTTAGAATGTCCATAGTGTATGAATTGGGTATTGTTTTTTTTCTGAATCGCTTGAGGCGGCAGTAGAACAAGTTCAAACTTGCACGATCTCGCGCTGACACCGCGCGGCTCTATAAGTCGCATGTCAGTGCATCTCGTGTTGGAGACCAGTGCTCATCGCCTTCTACTCACACAGAGGTAGTGATTAAATAATTGTGTTTTTGGATGTTTCTTCTTTTTATTAGTGTTTAAAGATAAGCAAAAACTGTCTGCGATTGCTCGTGGGGGTCTTTTGAAAAAGTAAGTAATTTTAGTTCTACTTCCGCGCCATTTTACAAATGTATTTAGACTTTTAATACAGCGTTTACAAGAGTTGACGTTTGTGACTATGTAGGTATTAAACCTTAATCATTTGGCTATGTGAATCATGAAAGATCAACTGCGCATACCTGCGCACTCACGAGTTTTTAATTTTTTTCGCAGTGGAACGCTTGATTTCACGGAGGCCGCTATTTCATAAATGGTTTTAAAGCTCCACGGAAGCAAGGTATTGCGCCGTGCTATCGTATGTTTTACACGAATTAGGCGAGAAAACTATTACCGGCACTTCAATCATGCCCATAAAAATTCAAATTAAAAATTTTTGTCAGTTTATCATCAGAAAATGGAAAAAAATTTCGAGGCATAAACAGCGTTTTCTAGAATATTACTCATCGTGGCTGCAGGAAGGGATCAAATTTTCAATAAATGTATCGACAATTGCTCCAAGTACATCACAATTAGATGATACTACTAGAGGCGTTGGCCGTCCAGTTAAGTCATTTAGTTCGTGTGGTCCTAGAGCTACAGGATAGAGAGTACAACAGCTCTTATGTTTGTCCTCAGAAGAATTGGGAACAGATTCCGTAATGAAATTAAGGAATGAAGGAAAAAGAGCTTCTTCGAACATAGTGAAGGAACTTGTAATTGCTTCTCCTAATAGAGGCACAAAAATTAAGTAAGTTCGAAGATCGTTACATCTGGAACCATTTTTACTCTCTCCAGAACAAGCACTCGCTCTAATGGCGAGTAAGAATTTGTCTACTCGGATATATTTACGAATACGAGAGCAAGCCGAAAACCCAAATTGTAAATTATATCCACCGTATTACAGAGTTAAGGAAGCAAAAGTCATGTGCTATCTTGGAGGAGTGAAAGTGACAGAAATATCAGCTGAGATACCTCTACAGTCAGTTATTGACCATACAATTCGTCGTTTGTGCGAAATCCAAGATATCAGAGAGAAATTTCAACTACAATCTAACGCTATTTTTGAAATTATTATAAAATGGAGTTGTGATGGTTCAGAGCAAAACAAATACAGACAAAAGTTCAGTGAAGAAAATTACACAGACGAAAATTTGTTTAGTGTGTCTATTATGCCAATACAAATGCAGGCTATTGGTGGCGAAAATGTAATTAGGAAAAATTCCACACCGTCTTTAACTAAATATTGTCGCCCTATAAAATTTATTTTTGCAAAATAAACGTCAAGTGTAATTAACACTGAAGTAAAAAAAGAAGAACAACCAATAGGGTTATTAACTCCCACTACTATACAATTTCTCCATTCAGAAATGTCCATTACACCAAGAATGATTTTTTGCCCTGTGGATGGCAAAGTCTGCAATGCCGTTTCATCGTGTTCTTCCACACAGACGTGCTACTTGTGCGGAGCGAAACCGACTGAAATGAACAATTTTGAAGCTCTACGCACAAAAAGTGAAGAAACAATATCTCGGCTTAGGAATATCTCATCTTCATTCCTGAATAATGGAATATCTCATCTTCATTCCTGAATTTGAATGTTTCCTGCACATTTCGTATCGTTGGGAAATTCAAACAAGTCATGTACGAGGAACTGAAAATAAAGAAAATGTATCTCAAAGAAATAAAAAAATTCAAGATAAATTTCCGCAGGAGTTAGAACTGTTGGTCGATATGTCTAAACCACAAAGTGGCAATACTAATGATGGAAATACTGCCCGAAAGTTCTTCAGAAATCCCGACATATCTTCGGAAATAACTGGAATAAATCTGAACATAATAAAACGTTTTGGGATCATATTGGAATGCCTAAACAGTGGTTAAAAATCAACTTATATACTTTTCAAAAAATTATTTATGACACACGAGACCTATATCTCCAAACATTACCAGTGGTATCGCATGCCTGTAACTCTACAGAAGATTCTCTTCCACGGAAGCAACATAGTTGATAGTTGCACTCTACCTATTGGACAGCTATCTGAAGATGCTCTGGATAAAGAAATAAAGACAACAGGAAGTTCAGAGGACTATTCACAAGGAAAACATCAAGAAAAGACACAAACACTGATCTCATGAACAGGCTTCTCATTATATCGGATCCAAATATTGCAAGTCTACAGGGATCTCCGAAACCAAAAAAGAAGAAATACAATCAAGAAATTGTTAGTTTGCTAGACATTGATCAACAAGACCCTGTAGAAGTACATTGCATCACCTCATCTGAGGATTAATCGGATGGCGACTGAACATAGTTCTAGCATGTAATAATTCTATTTTACTCTAATTCTTTAATTTGTTTCCATAGTGGCTGATCTATATTTTTATTTTCTTCTTGAAATATTAAAAATTAATATTGAAAATGACTAGTTACATTTATTTACTGTATATACATTATTTTAAGTTTTTTGGCGTTTTTCTGTGTCGTCGTTAAATGCGCGATTTTTGATTATTGCAAAAAAATAGTTGTAGTCAAAATATTTTAACAAAACTTGTTCCATGTATAAGAATGATCATTTATTTTCAATATATGTTAGCTAGAACAGTAAACAATCCATACTTAGTTTCTGAATTAAGTCCACCCCAGAACAGGAATCTCTCAAAAATTGCGCAGAAGCTACGACGTTGCCGCGGAGCTGCCGTAGCTGTTCGGATCTGTCGGAGCTTTTGAGAGAACGGTGACGGACAAGAAGCGCTGCGCAGCTTTGTCCCCCTAAGGGCACATGTAACTAACGACTTTCGGCGATTGATTTTTTCGTCTTTCCGGGTGCGTCAACTGCTTTGGTCATTAGTCCTGTTAGTGTAGTTCATGCTTTTTTCGCGGGAGATGGCGGTGATCTTCCCCAGCTGGATGGCGAGATATGGTGCCGACCTACCGTCGGCTAGTGAGGTTTCCCCCTAACCAGGACTCTCCTACCAGCGAGGCACCGCCCCAGCCGGGACAAGCTCTAAGCTCCCGACCCATTTCCCGGAATATGTGGTAGTGTTGTGCATGTTAGTGTAAGCGTGTGTGTGTAAGGGTAGAGAATAGGACAAGGAAGAGGAAGGACAGATCGCGCGCGGTCCGTGGCCCGTTTCGTAGGTAGGCGCGTTTGGCATTCCGGCATTCACCTGGTGATGATCCGAGAAACCACGGAAAACTACCAATCAGAGCAGCCGGCCGCTAGAATTCACCTCCAGATAGAGACTGAATTCGACCTAGCTGAAAACCTTGTGTCAAAAATCCTGCCGCCGTCAGGACTCGAACATAGGACCTCCCGGTCAGAGGCGCTACAGTGACATCAGTTGTGCACTGAGCTACCGCTCCTGGTCGACTTATGGCACTAACCGTAACCTACAACGGTAACTTTGTCTTGAGCTCACACTTAATAATCCAAAACCGTTCTTTTTCTTGTTTTTTAAAAGGTGTGTCCATTATGTACGTAGGATGTATGCTAATAAATACACATACATTTTTAAAGAAATAGCACTAGCCGCTTGAAGAAACAGCGCACTTCACATACACTTTTTGAAGAAAGAGCACACTTCAATCGCGATTGCGTAGCGTCAATGTCTGCGACTGATGCGTCGCATCCCTCAGTTATTCGCTTAGTTTTATGGGTATTAATTTTTAGTGCACATCTCTATCATTTTCTCTATGCGAAAATATATTGGGTGTTCTTTCTTGAGACACGGTTACAGAACCTGGTTTTGTAACACTGTGGTTTCGCATAAGAGAGTCGCATGCGTCTAATATGTTTGATTCTGCTGCAAGACCAATGACCATTGAGAAGATCGCCTATTGTTGTTATGAGCTTACAAATCACGTGACTGATGCGATTCCAGAAACGCATCTGGTATACAAGCCTCAGCTCCAATAATTTCATGCATTGGCCATTATGCATGGTAGCATATGAGATTGGCGAGAGAAGTTCAAATTTTATTCAACAGGGTACTTGTATAGCAGATTGTCCATTATGTACGCAGGTGATATCTTTATGAGTAAAACGTTTTCTTCAAGCTTCTAGACAATATTGTCAAGTTCGAATTTTCTAGAATTATATAGAATGTTGTATCAACTGCGAACATTTTGTAATAACGTGATACGTTTTGTAAAACGCTATTATAAGACAATATTTTCTTATAAAATTATAGTAAGTTTAGAACACTGGTGTATATTCCCCAGATCAGCAGGTACATGACTGATATTGGGCCGGCGTGTGTATGTATGTGCTGCGTTGAGAGTGTGATTGATTTTTTCATGTTTCCGGGCGCGTCAACTGCTGTGGTCATTACACCCGTTAGTGTAGTGCATGTGTTTTCCCTCGGGAGATGGCGGTGATTTTCCTCCGCTGGATGGCGAGATCCGGCGCTGACCTACTGTCGGCTAGTAGGGTTTCCCCTAACCAGGCTTCTCCCACCAGCGAGGCACCGCCCCAGCCGGGACAAGCTCTAAGCTCCAGACCGGTCTCCCGGGATATGTGGTAGTGTAGTGCATGTTAGTGTAAGTGTGTGTGTGTGTAAGGGGAGATGATAGGACAAGGAAGAGGAGGGACATATCGCGCGCTGTCCGAGGCCCGTTTGGTTGCGTACTGCTCCGGCATTCTTCTGTTGTTGATCGGAGAAACCACGGAAAATTACCGATCAGAGCAGCCGGTAGCTAGACTTCTCCTCCAGACCAGACAGCGACTGAATTCGACCTAGCTGAAAAGCTAGTGTCGAAAATCCTACCGCCGTGGGGAGTGTGAACCTAGGAACTCCCGGTCAGAGGCGCTGCAGTGACATCAGTTGATGCACTGAGCTACCGCCCCCGGTTTGAGAGTGTGACGAAACGTAAGAGTGTAATTACGTTCTGTTAAAATAAATACAATGAATAGATGTACAGTGAAAGTGACGTGCAGGGCGTTCCTGCAGTATAATAAAGTGACATGTACTTTTGTGCAGTTGCAATAATGAATCATGCGTTGGAAGGGTACTCCAGGATAAAATAAGAAAAATGGAAGTTTGCAAATGACGTGCAAAAGGAAAAGATTATTTAAAAACACATCGCGAATATTTTGGAAGCGATGCGTCCAATATCTTAAACCAGATTTGCGTGTTCCATGAAGACACGTCTTCTTTGATGACAGGTATGTTCTGATAGATGACATGTTTTGGGGGACGAGAAGATAACAAATGGGGAAATGATAAGGGACAGTTCGGTTGCAGGTGAAGAATAGATGAAAGACAGTCAGGAAATGAAGGGGGGAACCCGGATTATGTTCTAGGCAGTATTATATTTCATGATATTTGATAAAAAATATTGAAGTAACTCAGAATCTCATTATTTTAAACATAAGAGTTTTTATTTTCCATTATGTAGTTGGTAAAGATTGTTCTGTGACGTTTCGAGGTCATGGATTTTTCCCCACCTTCAGGCTAGACTGAGGATAAGAATATGAGAGAAAATTGAGGTTCTTAAAGAATGAAAAAAACAAGTTACTGACTTCAATATAGGGCAGTCTTGTGCAGTATTCTACAAAATACGGTCGTTTTGATCGTTCTTTTTCAATTGTGATTCTTGTTCAAAAACGAATGAACGAATGACTGAATTGAGCATCAAACCGCACCATTCATTCAAATTTGCGAAACTCTAAAATGTTTCCTAACAATAGAATGTGACTTTGGTGAATCCCATATTCTTACTCTGTGCATACTCACTTTCCTTGAGAAATGGAAATTGGCTGCGTCTGAAATAAAAACTCTCGTTTGAGGTACTCTTTTCAGTCATCGGTCTGTTCGCAAATGTCACGCGTAAAGCAGCAGGAAGAGGTTCGTCATCTGGCAGGAACGCGTGCAATATCTGAAGTTATTCTCAGGCAACCGATGTCGCTTGCGTAAACTCTTCTGCAATGTGGACTGGAGAATTCACAGTTCTCGAGATGAGTAACGAGTCAGCTCGGAAGGACTTCGAAGAAATACTTCCACATTCGCTGCATTTACGGATGACCGCCCTGTTCGTGGACGACCAAACACTCTTTCAGTCTCTATAAACTTAGTGCATCACGCAGCAATACTCTTGTAAAATCCGGAACGGTTTGTTCATGTGCTCTCAGCGAATTTCTCTGAAATAAAATTGCTGATTGCGTCTCATGAAACCTAGAACTCACTTCGCCTTGTCCTCGGATAAAGCCATTTTACCAAATAGGAATTGCAGGGCACTCTTCTTGCTGTTTGCAACTAAAGAGTTAAAAAAGAACTTTTTGCGTCTTATTTTGTTTGTAAAGCGTCCTATTGATGTAGTTGTGGGAATGTGTCTGTAATAAATTTTTGAAATCCTGTAACAGCTTTATGGACACACATTTTACCGCGCAATTGTTCACAGCATTTCCTTTCCTTTCCTTTCTCTTCTCTTCTGAACGGAATTGTAATGTCTTTATGCAACATACGTTTCACTCTACTTCGCAACACAACACCGCTCATAAATAATAACAAAAACACCTTATTCTGCAGAAAGTTTATTAAAATAACAATAGGAAATCATCAGTAATAAGCATTGATGTAACATACTGAAAGCGATAAAACTAATTTATTTTTTAAATTTTCATAATTCATACTTTTTGCCCACTTTTTTATTGTTGTATTAGCCCTTGTGTTATTGCATCATTGCTTTGAATATTACATCTAAGAATTTATAATTTAAATGAGTTCACAGTTATGGCACATGATTTTTTTAATTTTAAGAAACTAGGTGGTGCTCATCCAAATCGCTTCACTGTAAGATGTGACAGGAATTGGAATATCATTTTAAAAGGAAAAGAAATGTCGCAAATTCTAAAAATTAAATTGTGCAATTGTTTTCAATTAAACGTTTTGCGTTGATTGTTTTTGGGGAACTAACGACTGGTTTCCGATATTTGTGGTTGTGTAATGCATGTAGGTTATGTATGAGGGGGAGTGAAAGGTGAAGATAATGAGGAAGGACAGTTCCTGCGTTGCCAGTGGCCCGTTTGTTCCGGTACTGGTCCAGCATCTGCGTAAAATTGATCGCTGAAACACCGGAAACAACCGATCAGAGCAAGCGACCGTTAGATTTCTCATCCAGAATGCGGCCGAATTTAATCTAGCTATCTTATTAGGTTGGAAAATCCATCACATTAGGGATTCAAACTCTAGATCAGACTCATTGCAATAACAACATACGTTTTCTGCTTAATCTCATGTTTCTCTCTGAGCCCCAGTTAGCCCCTTCTCTCCATCCCGACCGCTAGCAGCTTGGGCTATAAACAACATTGAAGAGAACCTCCCGTCTTTGAGAGCGTAGATTTCAGCAGGCCCTTGCAACTAACGATAGTGCAATGACAGCAGACGCAGACACAGTACCTGCAGTGGCTTGCGTGTACTCGCTGCATGTCGTAGGGGCAGTAGCGTTGGAACAGCGTGCTTTGGAGGCAGTGAATTTCGGCCGCTTTCAGTCGAGGTCTGGCCCACTGCACGTCGAGGCGTGCGTGGGCGGGTGTGCAGAAGAGCGTATCGACCGCAGGCGGCGTTGGACCGCTCGCGTCGCCGGCCGCTGGAGCCTCCCACGCGCCGATTACGGAGAGGGGAAATAGCTTGATTAAAGGAAGGGCAGGGCCTTCGGTTGGGCTCGCTGTGTCCTATTTTCGTGAGTGCTGTGTGATGCTGTCAGACACATCGGTGCAAGTTAATTGGGGTTTTATTGTTGATTTCAGGGTGGGTGGAACCCTTCAGAAACTGATCTAGATAACTTTTAGAGCTGAACCTGGTAGGAATATCCTTTCCATTGTGGATGTACTAAAATTTTGATCGACATCTGCACTCCTACCATATTCAACACCACAAAACAACATTCTCTCTGTCGTTTAGCATTGTGTGGTCACGCGTTTGGTATCGGCAATACGCTGAAAATGCTCTTTAAGTGCGATGGCATTTGCGGAGGCCGCCAATTGCATGACATGAGTTGGCCTAAGTATTGAGTGTCCCGCGCATGAGCAGGCGAAGAGAGGAACTTACATTTCCTCAAAAGACGACGCCGACAAGTCCGTAAAGCTGGTTTACATATTATAGCAGAAAACAAAGAAAACTAGCTCATAATTTTGGGCTAAATCTAGGCTAATTAAATGATCTATTCCCAAATGTTAGGCTCTTGTAGGTTTCTCAAACGCCAGTGTTCAGCCAGCTTGAAAATAAAGCCAGTTGATCAAAAATTAAAGTTAGAACAATAATATTTGTATACAAATTTTAGGCTAATTATGGGCTCACAAAAATTGCTAATATTATTTATAAATATTAATATTTATGATTGTAAAAAATATAACAAATTGCAGGTCTCAGATCAGCAAGACTATTCAACACGTAAATATTTTTGAACCAGCTAGCATAACACAATTTACTTTTAACATATGCATTAAATTACGTAATATTTGTTGATGGAGCCCTTGAATTATGTGCTCGTCAACGTCAGGGAAAAAACGTTGCATCAATACAACCTGAACACACACGTACGCACTTGCTCACGGCATTCAGCGTCTAATAATTTTTGAATTAGACGGCAGAACACAGTCTCCTTTTAACATATGCATTTATTTACGTAGAATTTTTTGAGATTTAGAATTTGTTGACATGACTGGTCAGCAACTTGTTCGTTCTGGTCCTGCTGCAGCCACTGTCGATACTTTGTGAACACGCACAGAAACCGATCGGAGGTGTGTTCCCCAGTAGCATGTCCAAGCGCTTTTCGAATCGATGCACCGGTAGCGGTAGCTTAGTGCATCAACTGATGTCACTGCAGCGCCTCTAACCGGGATGTCCGAGGTTCGAGTCCTGACAGCGGAAGGATTTTCGACACTAGCTTTTCAGTTAGGTCGAATTCTGCTGCTGTCTGGAGGAGAATTCTAGCGGCCGGCTGCTCTGATCGGTAGTTTTCCGTGGTTTCTCCGATCAACCCTAGGCGAATGCCGGAATGCAGTACCCTACCAAACGGGCCACGGACCGCGCGCGATCTCTCCTTCCTCTTCCTTGTCCTATCCTCTCCTCTTACACACACACTTACACTAACATGCACCACACTATCACATATTCCGGGAAACCGGTCGGGAGCTTAGAGCTTGTCCCGGCGGGGGCGGTGCTCCGCTGGTTCGAGAGTCCTGGTTAGTCCTGGAAACCCCACTAGCCGACGGTAGGTCGGCGCCGGATCTCGCCATCGAGCGGGGGAAGATTACCACCATCTTCCGAGAAAAAACATGCACTACACTAACGGGACTAAATACCGAAGCAGTTGACGCGCCCGGAAACACGAAAAAATCAATCAATCGAATCGATGCCACGACTTCTAGAGGCTCTGATGGAAACGCGTGGCGGCTTCTCACCATATTAAATACTCAAGATCAAAATTTGGGTAGATTTCTGTAATTCTAATCATTTGTATATTGCGATGTCCTGTTCTGTGTAATAAATTTCATTGTAAAAGTACGTCTTCTTCTTGGTGTTACAATTTTCCCAAACACCAGTGTATTCTATTGCACCTGAGGTGGAAATTATCTCAAACTTAACAATAAATAAATACTGTCTCTGATTACCTTTCAAAACGTTGTACTTTTTTTTATGACTCCTTCCGACACCACCCTAGAGTACCCGTGTCCTCACAATTTCACCTGAAAGCGTATTCTATTGCACCAGAGGTGGAAATTATCTCAAACTTAACAATAAACAAATACTGTCTCTGATTACCTTTCAAAACGTTGTACTTTTTTTTATGACTCCTTCCGAGACCACCCTAGAGTACCCGTGTCCTCACAATTTCACCTGAAAGTAGTCACTAAAGGAGGCAACCCGAATAAGCCGGCATTTATATTTCCTCCACAACGCCGCTCAATCACCCTTGCACTACTCCTTAAGCTCGGCAAGTCCCCCTCCCCTTCCTCCATTGTGTTCGGTTTTTATTCCTGCGGGTCGCATAACGTCATTTCATCGCAAATCATAGTAAACCTGCTTTCAGCGCCCGTCCAACTTGTTTGGGCCAACCACAAGACGGGAAGATTAACGTCCGTTGACGGGTTTATACCCGCCGCCTCTTCCGACTTTTCCCTTTTATGTGTGAAGCATAAACACGTTTATTACGTAGCGTTTGAGGCGCTCCTGGGGGGGAGAGGATTATGTGGCAGAAACGCCAGCGGCGGAGATGGAAGAGGCGGCGAACGGAACGCTGGTTTCGGAAGGGAAGAGTGGTAGAAAGAGCGGTGGCGGAGGGGGTGTTCGCGAAGGTGGTCACAACCGTGGCGCGAGTGGTGGTGGCGACGGCGGAGGTGGTGGTGATGATGACGGGTGGCAGAGGTGGCGGTAGTGGCTACGGTCGGAGTGGTAGCGATGTTGGAGTTGTGGAGACAATTGTGGCGGAGTGATAGTTGCGGCAATGCTTTTGATAGTGTAGGATGTGATGGTAGTTGTAATGACGACAATGGTAGCGGTGGTGGTGGCGGTGGAGGCGGCGGTGGCTGTTGTGGTGGAGTTGAGATTGAATGGTGATGGTTTGGTGGCGATAGCGGTTGTAGTGGGGCCAGGACTTGTGGAGTTGTCGTGGTGGTGGTGGTGATGGTGGAGTGTTGATGGTGGTGATGGTGGGGTGGAGGTGGCCGCGGCAGTGGCGGGGTGGCGACAGTTGTGGTCATGGTGGTGGTTGTGGTGGTGGTAACTATGGCGGTGATGGTAGAGATGGTGATTATTCCAGCGCTAGCAGTGGTGGTGGCAGTGGAGGTGGCAAGGGTAGTGGCGATGTGATGGTGGGAGTGGGCATGTTGATTACGGGGGCGTTAGTGGTGTTGCAGTGCTGTGGTAGTCGGGTTTGGATGGTGAAGGCGGTGATGATGTTGGTAATGGCAGGGGCAGTGGTTGGGGTGATTGTAATGTTGATGGTGGAGTGGATGGTGGTGGTGGTGAAGTTGTGATGGTGTAGTGGTGAGGGCCGATATCACTGGTGGTGGTGGTGGTGGTGGTGGTGGTGCTGGTGCTGGTGCTGGTGGTATTTGTGGTAGTGGCGAGGATGGTGATGGTGATGTTCGGGGAGATATTTGGGTTGAATCGGGGTGATGGTCGGGGCGGTAGGGGCAGGAATGATGTTGGCTAAGGTTGTGGCAATGATGGTAATGGCGGGTGATGGTAGTGATCGGAGCTACGGGAACGGTGATGGTAGCAGCTGTGATTGTGGCGATGATGGCTAGCTGGTGGTGGTGGTGGTGGTGGATATGGTGTCGATGGTGGTAGTAATGATTGTGGTAGTAACGGATGTTGCTGGTGATGATTTTGGTGTGGTGGTATTGCTGACGTTGGCCTTGGCTGGTGGTGGCGGAGGTGGTGTCGGCAGGGGAGGTGAAGAGCGTAGCAGCGCTGTGGAGGTCGAACGTGGCAGTGGAGGTCGCGAGGAACTAGAGAGCGTCGACGCCCTCTGACGAGGTGGTGGAGGCGGGGTGCGCCAGACGAGCCGGGGAGGGGCTCAAGCAGGAGCTAAGACGGGAAGAAAAGGCTGCCAGAATCCAGAGTGACGTGCTGCACTCTGAACGGAGAGCTGATGCGAAGCAACCCAAAGATTTGCGAGGGACTATCAAAAGTCTACGGAAGTAACAATCAAATGAATAAAGAAAGACGAGGAAATCCGAAGGAGATGCAGTAAAAAACCGAAAATCTAGAAGAAGTAGTTAGTGCTTGTGAGACAGCTCTGGTTCATAGATCAAAGAGCGTGTTTTGATGTCAGAAGAGGTGCAGGGCCTTTTGAGAACGTTGAAAATCTTAATCACCGGTTTGCCGAGGCAATGTCAATCTGTATCCCTTATCCGAAGCTGGTATATCGGAAGATACAACAGTGTTTTTGCAGATATAGGTCAGGAGTTTGCGTATATTTTTCAACATTTTGAAACTATGTTATTTTCATCTCTCATTTCAATTTTTTAAAAATCAGTTCAGGTTGATATTGAAATATAACCCATCTAGTATACACCACTGCGAGAGTGCGAATCTAATTATCTCAATAAAAAGGTATGTTCCTGACAGCTAGAACGACGTCACAGAGATATGTTATAACAGTGAAAGGAAAGAAAGGAAGAAGGAAAGAAAATAAGGAAATGCTTGTCATATTTCTTTTTCAGTGGCAGTGAAGTGCAACTCTTGACGACGTACATTTGTACTTTTGAGACAGAGGAAATAATGGGACGTCTGCTATGAAATTCGCAGCACTTTTTACCATTACTTTTAATGAGAGAGGGTTCACTTCAAGCAGAATGGAACAAAAAGAAAATTTGAGATTACACTAAAAGGTCACAGTTAGGAAGTACAAATGAGAAAGAAACTATGAACTAGGAATAAACAGAAGAATGCAGATAATTAAAACGAACTTAAAAAGTAAAGGGAATAAAACGGAGTTTGTTTCAGAAAAGGGAAAAGGTAGATACATGTAATATTATTAATAGTAATATGCGAAGAGTTAAAAGTATGCATTCAAATTCGATATTGGTGTACTCCTTTTGACATTTTTTGGATCGGATTAATCCTACTTTTGGCAGTTAGCGGTGATCCCACCCGAGAGTTCCTTGTTTATTTATTATCCACGCGAGCGGGTTAGAGACATATGAGGCGAGAGTGACGTATTCCCTTGCCCCGTGTATAGCATTTTTGATCTGCCTTGAGTTTTTCATTGGACCTAGAGATATAGAATCTATTGAAATGGAAAGCTGCAGCTCTATTTCTGAACTCGATATTGCTAAAGGAAAAAATAATAAAGAAAGAACTTCCACCTGCTACAATGAAAGATACCAAGAAAAATACAAAAGATGACAAAATGGATATGACATACTGTGGAATAGAATATTATCGACGTAATCGATTCCCCAAAATTTTAGTTTAACATTGTCTGAGAGAATACTTTATATTTATAGTAGAAGGAGAACGTGAAAGAGGAGAGAGAGAGAGTAAGAAAGAGAGAGAGAAAGAAAGAGAGAGAGAAAGAAAGAGAGAGAGACAGAAAGAGAGAGAGAAAGAAAGAGAGAGAGAAAGAAAGAGAGAGAGAAAGAAAGAGAGAGAGAAAGAAAGAGAGAGAGAAAGAAAGAGAGAGAGAAAGAAAGAGAGAGAGAGTAAGAAAGAGAGAGAGAGTAAGAAAGAGAGAGAGTAAGAAAGAGAGAGAGTAAGAAAGAGAGAGTAAGAAAGAGAGAGAGAGAGAAAGAGAGAGAGTAAGAAAGAGAGAGTAAGAAAGAGAGAGAGAGAGAAAGAGAGAGAGAGTAAGAAAGAGAGAGAGAGAGAGTAAGAAAGAGAGAGAGAAAGAGTAAGAAAGAGAGAGAGGGTGGAGAGAAACACGGACTGAAAAAATAAAAGGACAAAAAGTTTTGCCAAAGAAGTCAGTGAAGGAGCGTCTTGAATGGCAAGCAGCGATGTGGAACGTCTTCAGCAATAAAGTCCTCGGCAGATTTTGTGACACGGAAAAGAAAGGGGATACGAACTCCACTTCCCTGTGGACTTCCACTCTCTCCTGCGCCCGTCGTCCACACCTCCCTCCCCCATGACCCCGCACTCGCTCTTGCTCTCGCTCATGAGATTATGAATGAAAATATCAGAGCTCTCAACACTCTACTCATGGAAACGTAAAATCCTTGAGAAGAACCTCCTGTGAAGTGAAGGTTCTTTCTTTTACCGGTCCCAAAGAGAGTTTATTAAGGAAATCTGCTGAAAGTTCGCAGAGTTATATCTGCAAGAATTATACTTCATGCGCCGAGATCAGAAATGATTTGTGATAAGCCCCTCTCAGATGAAAATAAGTTCTTGTAACGAGCATTTTCTTAATTGCGTGTAGAACGATATAAGAAAGACAGATTAATGAATATCTCATCCAGAGGCGCAAACATAATTTTTCTCGGGCGAGGGAACATAGGGACAGTGAGCATCCGACGATGGTTTTTTACAAAGATTTTTTTTCATTTAAGCTTAACATAATGTAATTTTATTGATTGACTTACATTTAATATTTGTAACGTAATATTTAAAACTGATATATCGTCTCCCCCCATCTCAAAGAGTAATATGACTAACCATCTCAGATTCCTTAAACGAACAAATTGATATTAAATATGCATTAGGTTTTAATGCATGAGATTCAGCACAATTTAACGTCCCTATCATTACACGTGATGACTACGGAAAGAAGAAATGATTTGGGTGTTGAACCGCTTCCGGAAGAGTGCGATGATCCACTCATGGGGAGGACGAGTCACCAACTTTTGACGTAATCTACAATCTCAAATACCTTTCTTTATTATTGCCGCCTTCCCTTCCCCATGTCCTACCCACTATCCCTTTGATTCCCAAAAAAATTAGACATCCTCGACATAGCTCTCTCATATTTCGGTTCCCAATTAAAGCCACTTATATACCATGATTTCGATTCTGATAACACCCTAGACATTATCTCTGCCCATCTTTCTATTCTCACACTTAATATAAGTTGGAAAACATTTAACAAAAATATCAACCTCTCATTTCTACCGCCAAGTTTACAACAGTACAATTTCTAACAACATTGACGACGCAATATCAATATTCAATAAATATCAATATTCAATAATTATAAAATTAACAAATTATAAAAATATCTACACTCTTATATTAAACTAATTAAAGCCCTACCTGCTAAAATACTCTAACAAATTAAATAAAAAAGCAGAAAACTCTTGGAACTCGTTATGAATTCCCATAAATTAAAAACAAAATATACAACCATCTAAATACCACATGGAAAAATGTCGCGTACATTTACAGACGGCAGTAATGCACAGATATATCACAATCTCTGAATGAAAAAAATAATTCTGTATGGCAATTTACAAACAAATTTCTGAAAAAACGCAATTCCACCTCTACCAACAAACACAGGCAAAATGCCCTCTCCTAGCGCCAAAGCAGAAACATTAGCAAAACATTTCCACAACACCTTTATCCCTAATAATCCATATATTCAAAAACCTAATCCTCGACAGATTAAACCAGCACCTCAGAAACATTTACATCATCAACCAAACATCAATTCCAGGGATGCCATGGACCGCGCGATTCATTTCCTTCCTCTTTCTTGTCCTATACTCTCCCCTTACACACACACACTTACACTTACACTAACATGCACTACACCACCACATATTCCGGGAGACCGTTCAGGAGGTTAGAGCTTGTCCCGGCTAGGGCGGTGCCCCGCTGGTGGGAGAGTCCTGGTTCTGGGGAAACCCCACTAGCCGACGGTAAGTCGGCGCCGGATCTCGTCATCCAGCGGGGAAAGATCACCGCCATCTCCCGAGAAAAAAACATGCACTACACTTACAGGAATAACGACGAAAGCACTTGGCGCGCCCGAAAACACGAAAAAATAAGTCATTCAATTCGGATTCATTGCTCACCAACTACTTGAATAACAGAACACATCCACTTTGCATTTCAGAAAAAGCAACACACAATATCTACATTCTTGTACATCACGCAAACCTTTGACAGAATTTGACAGTCAGATCTAATCTATAAGCTGATAAAAGTTGAAACTTCAACCTACATTATTCATGTCATCAAAAGTTTCCGAACAGACAATTTGCCAGATGACATTAAAGGATTAAATCAGATAGAAAAGTTTAAATCCCAAGTAAAATCGTTTCTGTTGCATAACTGCTTTTATAAAATTAGAGACTATACTGAGCATCAAACAGTCATTAATTTTAACAGTGATATTTAATGCATTATTTACCATTCTAACTGTACAATTCATCAACCTACAACCTGTATTGTACCGCAGCTTCTGGGTCAATGACCCTCATCTCGATTAGGTTTTTCGTCGTTTCCCTAATCCTTTGAGCAAATGCTGAGATGGCCCCTTGTTTTGCTTCTGGACATAAATGTAACTTCGTTATCTGTGCACGTCTTCTAGAATTCAGTGGGAAATATGTAATTATTCAAATTACCGTTCTCCATGATGTTGCACCAAGTATTAGTCCCTGAAGGACATGATGAGGGATAATAGAGCCCAAATTTATTGCTGATTTATCCTTGAAAATATATCTTATTACATTGGAGCGAATATTTTGCGGACAATCCTTGCAAAACGCTCATTTTCTTTCTATAATCAAAATTCAAGTAGTATATGGCTTAGAGTAGGGATCACAGAATTTTGAAACCGTACCCAGAATTTCACTTCTCCCAATAATACGTCACACACAGTTTTTAACTGTTTGACGTAAAAAAATATAAAAAACAAAAGACCGTCCATTCACAGTAATAGTCAACAAATCACCACTCCTCTCCACTCATTATCAAGGCAAGTGTCCCGCAATGCTTCTCTTTATCTCCAACATTATTCAACAACTACATCTCATATTATCATCGTCAACTTCTAATATAGCTCAATATGCAGACGATACTTCCTAATTTGTCTCATGTTACTCAATAAATAACCTCAAAAAACAAATTCAAAACCACTTAAATAACATGGAAACGTGGGCAAACACCTGGAGAATTCAACATAATCGTGACAAAACAATAACGAAATTCTTTTCACTCATAAAATTTACTTCCGTCTCCTCCAGTAACATTCAACTCTCCCCCCAACTGGACCGAATCATCTATACTGAACACATCTCCTGGACACAAAACTAATCTGAAAAACCCATATGTACTTGAAACTTAAACAAGCAGAAAGCAAATTATTTCAACTCCGTCCAACAATTAACAATCACAAATCCATGACACATACAAACTATACAATATATAAAACTATTATAAGGTCACAAACGCTCTACGTATGCCAAATATCAATAGAACGCCCAGATCTTACCTATCACTAGAACACCCAGACATTTACCGAGAATGCACATGAATGTCATTTTGACAAGTCAAGTATTTAATGGGCTATTTCTGTATTTTGGGGTATTTATACCCACAACTAAATATACGTACTTCAGTTATTGTTAATGATTGATCACAGTAGTTATAATAATATATGCAATTGACACCAAAATAATTACGACAATTCTGGATCACAATTTACACAAGTACAGTGAACGGCCCTAGAGCAAGGCCCGCTAACGTACTTTGAGCACTTCATGCACTTGTTTCTGCTTTATTATTATCGTACGGGTTGTTTTTGCGGGGAGACTGCCCGTAGGCAGCGTTCCGCACCCGAGTCTCGACCCAGGCTTCCTTCGAAGCCTAACCCCGACGCGGGTCTGGGGACTTTTATCTAAGCAGGCGTTCCGTGGGCAGTCCCGTCTGCGCCTGGGATTTGACTCTCACTTTCTCCGCCAGATGTCGGTTACTATATCCGAACTGTCTGGTTGGGAGAAAGTGGGATCTTGTTAGGGCGGGATGTTGTCGGAGAGATTTAATTTTGCCGGGCATCCTGGCAGGGTTCTTTTACATGCCACAATAATGACATGGCTACTGTGGATTTTCCGCCCTTCGAAAATCCGGGTTCCTCGGCCGGGATCGAACCCGCGCGCTGCGCCAGTACGCTAACCCCTCACCCACCGAGGAGCCCATGTTTCTGCTTCTATTTTTGCCCATGCACCTTCCGATCTAACATATTTTTCTAATCTTATCACTCAATATCCCACTTGGTGTTCTTAATTCCTATGTTTTTTATGTTCTGAATATGGAATTTCCAGTTCCTCTGCCAATTTGCAAATGAATTTCTCCATGAAATATTTTTTCCAGTAGCTTCCTTAAACACACCCATGCATTTATTGCTGATAAATCCAAAACATTGAAGAATTGGCCATCTTCTGTAATCATATTTTACTATGTATAATCCTGCCATTTGGTCCAAGATATCCACTCCGAATTTTGTTGATTTGTAATAAGCAAATGTTTTAGGAAGTTTTCCTTTGTGGGACGCATCAAATGTTATATTCTTCTGCGTGGTACTGAGCATCAGAACATTTTTAGTTTTTGCTTGATAAGATGTGATAGTGATTCCACTAAATTTATACACAACTGTGGTATGCAAAAGCGGATGACCCATATTTGCGGAAGACGAAATTGCACGCGTGTTCTTTCGCAAAGTGCCAACCAAACTGGTTTCTTGTTTTAAGAGACTTTGTACATGAAAAAATTATTAATGGTGGCATTTATTCCGAGAACAAAAACTTTTCATCCGATTGCTCACATCATACTCCGCGACACTTTTATCAATTGAGCGAATGTTGCTCTTGCCAAGGTATGGACAACCAATTAACATGTATTTATTCTGGGTGTCTGCTGCAAAGCGTTCAGTAGCAAGACGCTGTGATTTGGCGGACTTCTCATCAAAATGAAGAAATCTTATAATTTAAGTAAAAGTATTTCTACTAATTGTTAAGTGAAGACTGTTGGCCCCCATTTCTGGTTCCAGAGATCCCGTAGAGAAAAGTGTTTTGCAACGTAAACACCACGCGCTTACTTAATACGTATTGTTGCTTCCAAAGCCTCTATAGACACAGACCAATCGTAAGCATCAAGGAATTCACGAGATTTACTTTCGGTACACTTCTACATATTTTGTAGCATGTTTTATTTATAAATAGTCGCTATGCGGGCACGTGGTTACCTTGAATATTTTTTCTTCTAGCATTGGAGGTGGGGCCAGGAGACTCTTTCATAATGTTCCTGCCCCTTCTCTCCCACACGAAATATATGTTCACACTGTTTTACCAACGGCTGTCTGTATCTCCCGGGTTAGGAACAGTTTGATCTTCCGTTTTCTTGCTTCTTCGACGCCTCTTCAGATTTCCTGAAAGTTGTACAGAACTATCGTGAACAAGGGCAAAATTACGATGAAACATTTTCGTATATTCGCTTTTCGTTTTTGTAATTCGCCTGATCGTATCACACATTTCCTGTTGGAATAAACTCAGTTCTTGAAGTGTGAAGATCACTCTTATTCTCCGAGTCTTTATCAGAAAACTTGTACTACCAATCCGTGGATAAAACTTCCTTGAGGTTCTGTGACACTGTAAGAGCTGGGCTTCCTTCTTGAATGTTATCTTTTTCGCAAATACGAAATCTTCTCCTTCCGAATCTTCATCGGCTATGTTCCTTGATAATTTCTTTGCAACGTAAGCTTCGATTTTGTGACATAATGAAGGTCTCATAAACGTCTTGTTCTTAATTCCATCTTCTTGTCCACCACCATTTTCTTTCTTTCCCTTTTCTTTGTTTTTCACTCTCAATGCAGATAATTCCTGCTCTCAATGTTTCGGCTTTAAGCCGCCATCCTGATTGACGTTTTTCTGGGTTTACTCAGTCGCTTAAGGCGTATGCCGGGATGGCCTCTAGTGTTGCATCACAGACGTAAATGTAAATATACCCCCCTTTTTTTATTGTTCACAGTTGAGGCCAATTGGATAATGACAACTGACATTTCGGGAGAATTTAGATTTATTGATTCTAAGTGGAATAAGTAGGAGCTCTTTTTTATCTCATTTTTTAAGAATGTTCCTTATATCATGTCCTTCCAGTTTGCAAAATTTCAAGATTAAACAAAAAATGACAAATTCATTTGGCTCGCACTGATAAATTAAGGTAGATGATAGCCACAAATTAATTTTTTTCCTCTATGACATGAAATGTCAGTTAATATTAATTACATCCAAACGCCTCAACTGTTATTTTTGAAATTGTAAATTCATGAAAGTGGTTGGGTGGAAGAACAGGCCTCAAGGCCTGAGCCTCGCCACAAATAAAGATATTATTATTATTATTATTATTATTATTATTATTATTATTATTATTATTATTATTATTATTATTATTATTATTATGTATGCTGCTCACTCGTGAGTAGCCTTTCGTCGTAAGATGACAGTTCCAATAGATGAGTTTCATTCTATCCCCGACTTCTAACATCAACACTTTAGATTCGATGAACACTAATGCTTTTCAACAAGAAGAGCATTCATATTTTCTCGGAAGATACATAGAAACAAAACAAATTTATAAACAAAACACAACAACATGCAGCACACAGGTTAGCAGCTATTGGGAAGCAGTCAATTTGACGGCTATCGGGCGTTTAAGATAAATAGACCAATAAAACAATTTTGAGTAGATGAATATTTTCGATGTCGAACGTTCTATTGTTTGGACAAGCGCAGCTCCTACAAATAAAATATAAACTTCAAACTGTTCAAAATAAATATATCAGGGAAAAAACAAATGACCTCTTATAAGTAATAAACAACTTCAATCCGAATTAAACATCAATACAATAATAAAACAAACAACCCATATATTATACAATTTCTACCAAAATCTTACAGACATACCAGCAGTATTCCGTTTCAAACTAACGTAAACCCAGCCCACACTTGAATAAGGAATAGAGGAAAAGATTCCAGTTCCAAGGTTTTCTCAATATCTTAGCCAACCATGATGCATAACCCCGAGGTACTTCCCTAGAATATTGTCTTTAATGTTCAGATTAAGTTAGCTTGCATTTTAAAATCGCACAAACCTGAATACACGTCTGTAAAGTGTATGCTAAACGATGTATTCCAAGTGAAAACAAATTATATATATAGAATACACAAATAAAGTGACGATAGTGAAACGGGGTGCGTGTGCCATTGTTGGATATCGAAGCTTTATTCTGAAATTTTGAAATTTCTTGAAAAAAGTTTTTAAAAAAATTCTGTAAATTCGAAATTTGGAAAACGTACACAGAATTTACTTCTCCCCTTAGCACGTCACACAGTTTTTAATTGTTTTTGACGAAAAATAATTCCAGGGTGTGGTGCATGAACCTGATAATCCACATTTTTTTCGAAATTGAGTTACGAGTAGAGTAAGACTCGTCCTGCCATCTAGTCTCTACCGTTAAATCACCACCTCAATACGTGTGCTCATTTCTTCACAAAAGAGCGAAGCACTGATTGTGCGGATAAGAAACTGAGCTTCATTCGATGCATGAACCTGATAACCCCATCAAGATGTCTAGTGAAGTAAGTAAGCGTGTTTCAGCGGCCAGAAAGCTTGATTTTTCAGAGTTTTTGAATTCTGAAACAGGTAAGATGCCACTATATAATTTCAATTATTATTAACTATTGCCTTTGCGTTCTATATTTCGTGTCATTTAATAATTTCAGGTGGAAACGAAGGTCAAATAAGACTGTGTTTACCAATTTTCTTAGACTAAAAGATGTATCTTCTCTACAGGTAGTGACAATGACAGTATCTTTTCATTATTTTCAATTCAGAGCCGAAATGAGAACAGTACAGAAAAAGTAACTGAAGACAGAGAGAACAGGAGGTCAGATACTGAAACATCAGACGGATATTTGCTGGAAGCGACCAATGTACGATGTGCGCACATTTTCTTGATCCTCCAGTTCCCTAATTCTAGCTCAGCCCGGCACAGCGCGGTCCGGTAGAAAATATGAGCTCCACGTCACAGCTTGGTTTGCAGTGCTGCCCACCTTCGTCCTTTACAATCCGGGCTTCTCAGTTTTCACTCTCTTTCTAACGACCTTTGCGTACGGTGCTCCTTGTTACTCAATAGTTTCTATAACTATTTATTATTTCTTCAGAATTCTAAAAAGCCTTGTTTTGTTTCTCATTGTTATGTAGTTCAAGTTATGTAGTTCATTGCTATTACCCTGAGTTTTCTGTCGAAGTTGACAGCACTGCACTACCGTGACGTAGCCAGAACCCGTCTTTCTCCGCACTCCCCGCTTTGGAGTATAAAGAAAAAGTGCGCGATTAGTACAGTCAGCTGAGAAAGTATCAACGGCGAGCAACAGTATGGAAGTTTTTGTGTAACACAAACATTCATAACGTATTTTACCAGTTCCTGTAACTTTGCGATTGTACCTTAACTAATGAGAATTAGGTTATGTGCACTAATATGGGAAAAGTAAAGGGCTCATATAACATTTGTTATGGAGACTGGCATTTCGGATTGGCTCTCGGCAGTGTTTGATATTTAGTAACAATATTTTGTATTTATTAGGGAATTGGAGAAGAAGAGCTTGATCCATCAACGTGGAAACGTAATGTACGAGTAAGAAATGGGCGCGAAGGTAAAAGTTACATTGATTATAGAGGGAAAGAGATTGCAGGTGCAACTGAAGGAAAAATGTTCAACTGTCACAAAAAATGTTTTCTAAATGTTAAATCAAATGACAGAAAGGTATTATTTTCCAAATATTATAGCCTTTTAAGCTGTACGGAACGAAGAATGTTTCTTTCTTCGTTCATTAACATCAACAAACCAAAGAGAAGATATTCTTCTAGTCCAAAGAAAAAATAGATTGTACAGTAGAATATAAAGTAGTTGAGGATGGACAAAATATACAGATTTGTAAAACGGCCCTGGCTAGTTTCTTAGGTATAAAAACTGCAAAAATTGATTACACAGGTCGATTTACTGACAGAATGGTTCACCGCAGGAAGATGGTCGAGGTCCACACTAAAACTGACCCAAGAAAATACCGGAAGACAGAAAACAAGTTGCTCGCGACTTCATAGTGAGGCTAAGTTCAGAAGCCATTACACAAGAAAAGAGAATCCGCACCGGAAATATCCCTCACCAGAACTTTCGGGAAAAAAAGCTACATGAGCTTTACGTAGAAATATGTGCTTCACTAGCTGTGGAACCAGTTTCATATTACAAATTTACACATATTTTTCAAATTGATTATGATCTTCATTTTGGACATCCTAGTCTCGGCACATGCAAGTTAGGTGACATACCGCAAATTAAGAAAAAGAACAGAACACCTACTGTATATTCACCAGAAGGTTGCTGCAAATTAGTAGAGCATTGTAAAAGGGTTAATCCTTTTATTGTAACGAGAATGAAGCGGGAAGATTTTGTTTCCATTGATAATATGAAGAAACACTTAATATTTAGAAAGAAAGGTGAAAATGGTAGACCTGTAAAGATACAGAAAGCATCACGAATTTTGATATGTGCAAATTTGCTAGGAAGCTATGGTATAGTCTATATACACAACAATGATACGGAAGACTATTCATTGGTGAATATTTTTCGAAGAGGTAAAGTGCCAAATAAGATTATTTTGCCACTTTTACACAAAACCAGGCGTCCTATTACAAATGCAAAGTTGAAAGATTTGAGAAAGTTATGCCAGAATATATACTAGAAGAACACAGAGTTTTATGCTGGGCTTAGGGGAAAGGTTCAGACCCCAAAGAAAACCAGGGGAAAAGGAAAAGTCAGCTTACCAGTACCTGATGACTCGAGTGACAATGACAATTCATCTGTGAGTTCATTTTATTATGATGCATATGAGTAGTTCATTGATAAATGGTATACTTGTGGTTTGTCAGGTTCATGCACGGAAAGGTCGAAAAATTCCGAACCAGATATTTTACTTTTATTGCAATATTAATATGACAATGACTTTCAAAAATTCCGAAATTTTGTAGAATTGTAAGGTATTATATGTACTACCTCTATGAATAAAAATATAATTGTTGTTTGTAAATATTGTGTACTTATACACCCCTAAAGTTTTCTCCCTTTTTCTCCACTCTTCCTCTATGTGGGTTATCAGGTTCATGCACCACACCCCAGAATTAAGAAAGTATACTTATCGCAGGCGGACTGCTGTTGCCGCGTATGATCTGACAGTTCGGATACCATTAGGAAGGAGCCTGGAGCAATCTGCCAATGAGGTTACAAATCGCGAATGAATACTATGTTTCTTTGTTTCAATCAGGATCATTCTAAGGCTAAACAATGATTAAATGACAGTTCATCTCTAGGAAAAATGTATCAAATATCACTGGAAGGAACTGTTTATAGTAGTGGTTTTATAGGGAAAACAAACTGGTTCTTTTCACAATTTTGTTTTTATTTCAGATCTGCGAAATTTACAATCTGTTCTTGAAGAACATTAAGTAAATGGTTTAAATTTAGACAAATGATATTACATACACTTAATGGTTAAATTGAGTGTTTTGTTTAATTAGTGATTAAAGTGGAGGTTTGGCAGTTCTAATTCAGACAGGCAGTTCTAACATTTCAGACTATATGAGTGCTCACTATTGTCTAGTACATTAATTGATAAGATGGTTTGTATCCTTCCTTAGTTTTTTCAATACTCTTGGCTTCTTTTCGTAATGACGTCCGCAACAGTTGAGAACTTTAGGACCTTATAAAGTATTTTGTCTCTGACGAACCACGGTGCTCCGGACAACATTCATAAAGTTTTGTTTCCAATCTTCTGAGAATCTCCATATTCAATTCACTGGCAAATCCCCATAATTCTATCCTGTACATCCATGTGGTTTTTATAACAGTTTTGTATAACAGTTTTGTATGTACACTTTGTTAAACAGAGACTGCTGTGACCTTCTGTTGAGGAGCCATGACAATTTTCGTTCTTTTAGTTGCGCCTTCTTCCCTTTTGTAATCATGTGAGTTTTCCATTTCAAGTGGTTGTCCAAGTGCAATCCGAGATATTTGACAACTGTAGTCTCAAAGAGTTCTGTATTATTTAGGCTAACTTTCGGACACTTCGCTTTCCTCTTAATGAAAATATGTTTTGATTTCTTTGCTTTTATAGTTACTCGTCATTTGTGGTTCCATTCTTCTATTTTGTCCATGTGTTTGTAAATGTTGCGACGCGCTACAAGTATCTTCATCTGCTGCAAGGATAGCTGTGTTTATAGCGAATGTAGCAATAGTAGTGCAGTCAGTTGTTGGCAAGTCAGAAGTGGATATTAGGTATAGGAAAAGGCCAAGGACACTGCCCTGTGGCACACTCGTGGGAATAGGTTTGAGTCCTGAGAGGGCATCTTGGTATTTCAGTTGGAAAAGCGATCGCATAGGTATGATAGGAAGACAAGTTAATAAGGATGTAGATGCACGTATTTGATCTTATATAGACGTCCTTCGTTTCAGACTTTGTCGAACTCTTGCCAAGTGTCAAGGAAAGCTGCAGAACACATTGCGTTCTAGTATTAACTACTCAACTTTTCAAATTTGGGAAACAAATTGAGCAAAATAATACCTGAATCCGAAAAGAAATTAATTACAGTTTTGTGTTTGGGGATGAACAATTCAATAATGCCAACAATTCAAAATGTTCTCTGCAAAGATTCCGTATGACAATCTGTTCTTTTTGGTTAAACAACGTTATTATTAATAACGTTATTAAATGTCCAATAATTTGATTGGACAATTAAATCGATTCTTCAATAGTGTACATTTAAAATTGCTTTCAAATATTCTAGGCAGTATCTTATTACACGATGTTATTAAACGATGTATTACATTACATGATTTAAATTGCGATTTAAAAAAAATATATTGCTGCAAAGAAGTATTATTTGTTTTCCACAAAGACGATCCTCTCACAAACGTTCTAATTGATACTCGCATAAACATTTTGTTTATAATCATAAATTAATTTATTTCCTATCACTTACTACAAACCAACGCTCATTAAGAATATCAGCCGCACTGTTGAGAGTCAAGGGTAGATATTTTGATATCATGTATATTAACGTGAGATAAATATGCAAACTACTCTGGAACAACAGTGTAACTCGCCTTAACGCATTTCATATATCACACGTTCAGTTGAGCGAACACACGCCGCTCTTGTTTGCAACTGCTCACACCCGCTTCGTGCCTATAACTACTCACATAGAAAGAACGGTTATTCAAGCTAACTTCCCTCCATTTGTTATTAAATAAAGTCCAAACTCGTGGCCCAATTGGCGCTCATCGAAACAACATTGTGCTCGGTCGTTCGACGCAATGGCTTCGTCCGTCGAACCACCACCCCGCCCAGGCCGCTACAGCGCATGGAGAGGTGCCAGTTTCATTACACACGCCCGCAGCAGTACGCAAATAGCGTATTGTTCTTTCGGGCGCAGGTCTCATCAATGTGGGTTACACAATTGACCTTGTGTATTGTTACATTTTGATTTAGTTATTTTTCCTTTTTATGCATTTTCGTTTCACAGGGCGTTTGCGATTATCTAATGGCAGACTGGTGATTGAAGGTAAACGGGAAGGAATAATTAATGTTAATGAGGCTTTATAGGGAACTTTATTCAAAATTATAAAGTTCCATTCGACTGAAATGTGGATATTAAACGATTTTTAGTCGCTTCGTTTATCGACGTATTCGGAGAATTTTCGTTGTGATATACCACCCAGTAAGACTGAACGTCAGATATATTTCCCTTCAGTTGATGCCCAATCGGTGAAGAATTTCTTTTCACAGTTATTGCGAGCTTATATTTACAAATCAATAAAGCTCCAATTTTTACTAATAGAACACAAATGACTGGAAACTGACAACCGTATACACATGTCGGACAATGTAAGTTTTTTCATGTTGGAGCTATGTGTCTTGTATGATAAATAGTACATTGAATAAACAACATGAACATATTGTATTTATTCCACTAAAATACAAACACTATGAATAGAACGATTATAAAAAAGATTACTTTTGAATCTTACCTTGCCATTAAAAAAATAATTTCTAGCGTGGCAGGCACTCAGAATACTCGTATTCTACACTAGAAGCTGATATCGAACGACACAGGTACTAATTTTAAATATTTGCAAGATAGTAGTTCTGAGTTTTTGGAGAATTTAGTAATACGATATCACCGGTACTGAATTAGCTATATAATGCTAATGTTGAAAATTCGACCCTGTCCTTAGGTCAAGGACCTGCTGGCATATGCAGTGACAATTAATATCAATGTAGTTGGCTTCAGTCCTACTTAATTACACATGCGCACAACGACATCTCCCCTTCTTGCAGTCGCCCACTTCACCTGAAACGATAAGTAGTGAAATCGGTTCACCAAATTGCAAGTAAAATACGATTAAGCCAGAGTTAGAAAAAAAACAACAATTCCGCAACGTTTGTTGTTACGTTCTCCCTTCGGAGTAGAGATATTATGTAATGCTGCGAAAAGGTATGTTATGTTATGTTATGTAAAATGAATTTTCGGCAGAATAACTCTTATTACAGGGCCCTGGTAACTAAAAAGTGGATAAAGACAGTTGCAAATTTAGAAGCAAAATCCTCAAACACGTGGTGTAGCCAGAATCCGTGTTTTGTGGGTCTTTGATACCGAAAAATCAAATGACGGCAAAACGTCTATCTGTCTGGCTGTGATCAACGCTAACGGCTAAGCCGTTTGGCCTAATTTCTCCAAAATGGATATTTGCCAATCGATCTGGCTGATGTCGAATTTGAATTTGAAACCGATATTTCAATTTTGAGAGGTACTTTACACGGAGCGCCTGGAAGGTTTTCAAAACTTTTAAAAAAATGGCTCCCTTGTTTTCGATAGAATTTTGTTGTTGGATAGTGTGAAGGATGTTTAAGAGAATGGTGCAAGTCCCATAGTCGTTGATTCCATATTTGCTGATTTTTTGAAAATCGCAAAAGTTCAAAATTGTTGAGTCTTTGTAACAAAAATTTAAAGATGAAGATTTTTTCTTTAATGAAATCTGTTCCTTAAAAATAGATTTTGAAATAAGGCCATGTACAATTTCTCGAAAATTTGAGTACTTTTCGCGTAAATTTGCGTGAAAATACGGAGGAGAAAATTTATGCTGTTTCAGCACCACTAGTGGTTGTTGTTGTTATAGTCGGTGGTGTGGTGTTTCGTAATTTTGCCCCAGGATCAAAAATTTGTATGTCCTCCAACGAACAATTTGCTATAGGTTTCAACAACGCAATATCTGCAGGAAAATGAACGGATGATAGTTTACGAATGCTTTTACAACATTAGTTGATTCTTCTGAAGGGTATTTTCGACCTTTTATCTTTACCGGTTAAACTGAGCTAACAGTGTAGAATTTCTTTGAAGATGCGCAACTTTCAGCACTGCTCGAATGATTATTCATTTCGTCTTCTTCGATTGATTAGCAATTCCGAACACGTCAACTGCTAAGGTTATTAGTCCCATAAGTGTGGTAAATATTTCTTTCTCCGGGAGGTAGCGATAATCTTTCTCCCTGGATGGTGAGATCGTGCGCTAACCCACCTGCCGGCTAGCAGGGGTTTTCCAAACCTGTTATCTTCCACCAGCGGAACCACAGCCCAATCCCGGACCAGCTCTGAACTCGCGGTCCCCCGGCATATGTGATAGTGTAGTGCATGTAAGTGTAAATGTGTGTATATAAAGGGGGAGGATCGGAAAAGGAATGGGAAGGAAAGATCGCGCGTGGCTCGATGCCCGTTCGTTAGGGTACTGCTCCGGCATTCGCCTGGTAAAGATCGGAGAATCGACCGATCAGAGCAGCCGGCCGCTAGAATTCTCCTCTAGACAGCGACAGAACTCGAGCCAGTTATCTAGCTGGTGTTGAAAATCCTGCCACCGTCATGACTTATGACTTCCGGTCAGAAGCACTGCAGTATCGCCGGCTGATGCCCTTACCCATCTCTCCCGGTTTCTACTCTAGGCATTTTTGAGAGTTTATAAAGTAGCATGTCACCAAACTCTGGATTGATTATAAGTAACTATTCGTTAGATATTAAAAGTTGCAAAAAGATTGATCATGAAGTATTTTTGCGCTAAAAAAACCTTGTTTCTTTACAGTTATTGTGAAGCGATATTACGTAAATTAGAGATTTCAAATGTCCTGGAATTAATATACAATAAATGAGTTATCCTAGATAATTTTCTCAGTAAAGTATTTTTAATAATTTATAGTTATTAATCACTCATTCCTCTCATATCAACTCTCTATTTACTTATCAGTCCTTACTATGAACTATTGTTGATAGCAAAATGATATTTGGTCGGTTTCTTCTATTAAAGTGGTTTATATTACAATGATGCATATAATGTATTACAGCTATATAATAATACATGCATATAATGTATTATTAAATAATAACTCGGGGAGTTGCTAATCCTCTACCGGGCGCCTCCTCAAGGAAATAAAATACTCGTTTTCATGCCGAATATAGCAGAAAACATGCTGAGCTACATGCTGTGTACCACAGCAAGTGTGCTCCGAGGATCGGTGTGGTGGGCACACTGTACCAGGCAGTGTAGTTGCGGCCCACTGTGACCGCTGCAGGGTTGCGCCGCGGGGCGCGACCAGGGTAGGAATGAGTAGTTCCAAATGACACCACCAGGAGCAGGGCGAGCGTCGGCGCTTTCCCGTGGGCACCGCAGGCGTCGGCAACGCGGTCTCCGAAGGGGAACCTCCCCTCGATTCCCCGCCACGGAGGGGGCAAGTGAGAGACTCGCCTCGGTGCCTCGGGGCGTATATAAGGGCCCCGGGCCGAGCCGGTAGACAGTGACTGTTTAGGAAGCTGATAGAGTGCCTAGTGTGAGTTGGATGTTCGTGTTGACGTGTGCGTCTGGGTTTGATAAAATTCAATATTTGTGGCTGAAATACTTTCCCGCTGTCCATAAGACACGAGCTGAATATTACACCAAAGCCTTTGAAAATCCAACATGAATTTCTGATTTTCTTATGAAAGAAAACACCTATCTACAAAAGAATAAGGGGGACATGTTACAAACACAAATCCGTCGACGAATTACTTGCTTATTGTCTGTTTAAAGCTCTTCACATCGCTAATCAGCAACAAGATATATTATGACGATAGCAAATATCTTATATTTAAATAAATTGAATTTCCTTCCGAAACCTGCGTCGTGCTTGTTTGTGCCGGTCCGTGGCGTGGGGCTAATTTGCTCCGCGCAGCTGCGATGTGCCCGCGCCACGGCGGTGGTCGAAAGGAGGGGGGTGTTTAGCGAACGCACACTTTCGGGTCAACCTCTTCTGGTTTATTGATTAATTGATTGACTTTTTCGTGTTTCCGGGCGCGTCAACTGCTTTGGTCATTAGTCCCGTTAGTGTACTGCATATTTTTTTCTCGGGAGATGGCGGTGATCTTTCACCGCTGGATGGCGAGATCAGGCGCCGACGTACCGTCGGCTAGTGGGGTTTCCCCCCTAACCAGGACACTCCCACCAGCGGGGCACCGCCCCAGCCGGGACAAGCTCTAAGCTCCCGACCGGTCTACCGGAATATGTGGTAGTGTAGTGCATGTTAGTGTAAGTGTGTGTGTGTGTGTGTGTGTGTGTAAGGTGAGAGGATAGGAAAAGGAAGAGGAGGGATAGATCGCGCGCGGTCCGTGGCCCGTTTGGTAGGGTACTGATCCGGCATTCGCCTGGTGTTGATCGGAGAAACCACGGATAACTACCGATCAGAGCAGCCGGCCGCTAAAATCCTCCTCCAGACAGCGACTGAATTCGACCTAGCTGGAAAGCTAGTGTCGAAAATCCTGCTGCCGCACAGTGTGTATTTTTGGCAATCTAGGTAGATTTAATTCAGAAACTACAAAAGTATGGATTCTTGACTGTCCTAGCTAACATACATTGAAAATAAATGATAATTCTCCTACATGGAACAAGTTTTGTTAAAATGTTTTGACTACAACTATTTTTTTCTAATAATAAAAAAATCGCGCATTTCACGTCTTGGCACAGAAAAACGCCAATAAATCGTAAAATAATGTGCATACAGTAAATAAATGTAACTAATTATTTTCAATATTTTTAATATTTCAAGAAGAAAATAAAATTATAGATCAGCCACTATGGAAACAAATTAAAGAATTAGAGTAAAAGAGAATTACCACATGCTAGTACTATGTTCAGTCGCCATCCGATGAATCCTCAGATGAGGTGATGCCATGAATTTCTTCAGGGTCTTGTTGATCAATGTCTAGCAAATTAACAGTTTCTTGATTGTATTTCTTCTTTTTTGGTTTTGGAGATCCCTGTACACTTGCAATGCATGGATCCGATGTAATGAGAAGCCTGTTTATGACATCAGTGTTGTCATTATTTCTTGCTTCCAGAGCTTCTTCAGATAGCTGTCCAATAGGTAGAATACAATTATCAACTATGTCGCTTCCGTGGAAGAGAACCTTATGTAGAGTTACAGACACGCGATACCACTGGTAATGTTGGGGATATAGGTCTCGTGTGTCATAAATAAATTTTTGAAAAGTATTGAAGTTGATTTTTTCACCAGTGTTTAGGCATTCCAATATGATCCCAATTTATTATGTCCAGATTTATTCCAGTTATTTCCGAAGATATCTCGGGATTTCTGAAGAACTTTCGGGCAGTATTTCCATCATTAGTATTGCCACTTTGTGGTTTAGGCATATCGACCAACAGTCCTAACTCCTGCCGAAATTTATCTTGGATTTTTTCTTTCTTTGAGCTACTTTTTCTTTATTTTCAGTTCCTCTTACATGACTTGTTTGAATTTCCAGACGATACGAAATGTGCAGGAGACATTCAAATAGCCTTATCCAGGAATGAAGAGGAGATATTCCGAAGCAGAGATATTCTTTCTTCACTTTTTTTGTGCGTAGAGCTTCAAAATTGTTCATTTCAGTCGGTTTCGCTCCGCACAAGTAGCAAGTCTGTGTGGAAGAACACGATGAAACGGCATTGCAGACTTTGCCATCCACCATACAAAAAATCATTCTTGGTGTAATGGAAATTTCTGAATGGAGAAATTGTATAGTAGTGGGAGTTAATAACCCTATATGTTGTTCTACTTTGCTTACTTCAGTGTTAATTACACTTGACGTTTCTTTTGCAAAAATAAATTTTATAGGGCGACAATACTTAGTTGAAGACGGTGTGGAATTTTTCCAAATTACATTTTCGCCACCAACAGTCTGCATTTGTATTGGCACCATAGACACACTAAACAAATTTTCGTCTGTGTAATTTTCTTCACTGAACTTTTGTCTGTATTTGTTTTGCTCTGAACCATCGCAACCCCATTTTATAATTTCAAAAATAGCTTTAGATTGTAGTTGAAATTTCTCTCTGATATCTTGGATTTCGCACAAACGACGAATTGTATGGTCAATAACTGACTGTAGAGGTATCTCAGCCGATATTTCTGTCACTTTCACTCCTCCTGGATACCACATGACTTTTGCTTCCTTAACTCTGTAATACGGTGGATATCATTTACAATTTGTTTTTCGGCTTGCTCTCGTATTCGTAAATATTGCCGAGTAGACAAATTCGTACTCACCATTAGAGCGAGTGCTTGTTCTGGAGAGAGTAAAGATGGTTCCTGATGCAACGATCTTCGAACTTTCTTAATTTTTGTGCCTCTATTAGGAGAAGCAAGTACAAGTTCCTTCATTTTGTTCGAAGAATCTCTTTTTCCTTCATTCCTTAATTTTATTCCGGTAGCTGTTCCCAATTCTTCTGTGGACAAACATAAGAGCTGTTTTACTCTCCGTCCTTTAGTTCTAGGGCCACACGAACTAAATGGCTTAACTGAACGGCCAACGCCTCTAGTAGTATCATCTAATTGTGATGTACTTGGAGCAATTGTCGATAAATTTATTGAAAATTTGATGTCTTCCTGCAGCCACGATGAGTAATTTTCTAGAAAACGCTGTTTATGCCTCGCACATTTTTTCCATTTTCTGATGATAAACTGACAAAAATTTTTAATTTGAATTTTTATGGGCATGATTGAAGTGTCGGTAATAGTTTTCTCACCTAATTCGTGTAAAACATACGATAGCACGGCGTCATACCTTGCTTCCGTGGAGCTTTCACACCATACATGAAATAGCGTCCTCCGTGAAATCAAGCGCTCCACTGCGAAAAAAAATTAAAAACTCGTGAGTGCGCAGGTATGCGCAGCTGATCTTTCATGATTCACATAGCCAAATGAATAAGGTTTAATACCTACATAGTCACAAACGTCAACTCCTGTAAACTCTGTATTAAAAGTCTAGATACATTTGTAAAATGGCGCGAAAGTAGAACTAAAATTACTTACTTTTTCAAAAGACCCCCACGAGCAATCGCAGACACTTTTTGCTTATCTTTAGGCACTAATAAAAAGAAGAAACACCCAAAAACAAAATTATTTAATCACCACCTCTCTGTGAGTAGAAGGCGATGAGCACTGGTCTCCAACACGAGATGTACTGAAATGCGACTGATAGAGCCGCGCGGTGTCAGCGCGAGATCGTGCAAGTTTGAACTTGTTCTACTGCCGCCTCAAGCGATGCAGAAGAAAAACAATACCCAATTCATACACTATGGACATTCTAAAATCAAACAAATACCCAACTTAATTCATTTGAGTACTTTGGAAAATTGAATTATGTCCACCTAGATGGCCGAATTTACACACCGTGCGCCGTCAGGACTCGAACCTAGGACCTCCCGGTCAGAGGCGCTGCAGTGACATCAGTTGATGCACTGAGCTACCGCTCCCGGTCATCCTCTGGGAATTTCAAGAAATGCAGCGACTGAGTGGCGCCACGGCCCACCCAGGCACTTTATCAACCCATCCAGTGTGAGCGAGAGCGCCGATTACGCAAAGTTCCACTCAGAATTAACTGTAAAACGTTCTGAGTGATTAGAGGGGAATTTCGTACGACGCAAGGACCTTTGGCCAATCGCACAACCTTTCGCAAAATTATGAAAAACCTTCTAGAACTTTTGGATGAAGGGAGGGGGAACAGGTTCATGGTGCATGGCAAGCGCCAGCCGGAAGCAGAATGGTTCGGGCGAGCGCCCGCTGATCAGAATCGTCCGGGCGAGAGCCCGCTAAGAAGAATCGTTTGGGCGAGCGCACGCTAGGGAGATAATTTATTTTTTTACTTATTGTATGTCAAATTACAGTTAAAACTGAGTATGACGTACTATGGGGAGAAGTGAATTCTGTGCACGTTTTCAAAATTCTGTGATCCCTACACTAAGTCATATACTACTGGAATTTTGAATGATGAAAGAGAAAAAATCTTTCCTGTAATAAAGTCTATTTTCAAGGATAAATACAAGCTGCTGAGAATCCCAAGAGAAAAGCATAATAATAATAATAATAATAATAATAATAATAATAATAATAATAATAATAATAATAATAATAATAATAATAATAATAATAATAATAATAATAGAAAAGTGTCAGCAAATAGGTTGGTCATCAGGAAATGGCAAGAGATCGCAAAGAAATTAAAACTAACTGAGAATCATTTGTGGAACACTCAGAAAGCTGGATTGTTGGGAACAGCAATTGTTGTCCGTAAATTATTATGCTGGAATTGAAGATATGAAAAACAAACACGCTATTCTTCCATTATCCTATCAGCTCATAATTCATAATTCAAGGTTTGACAAACTTTTCTTACCAAGGGATACAGCCAAAAAAGGTGATTCCCATAATGACGCACGTTAATTTCTCTCCAGGATCGAATATAATTGGGCTGACTATGATCGGAAAAGAACGTGCAGCGCGGTTAGAAAAGGCCGATATGCTATTGCTATTGCTATTGCTATTGCTATTGCTATTGCTATTGCTATTGCTATTGCTATTGCTATTGCTATTGCTATGGCTATTGCTATGGCTATCGCTATGGCTATCGCTATGGCTATCGCTATCGCAATTGCAACTGCTAATGCTAATTATTATTATTATTATTAATATTATGATTATTATTATTATTATTATTATTATTATTATTATTATTATTATTATGACTGTTATTACTATTATTCTGATTGTTGTTGATGTTGCTTTCTTTTATTGGTAAAGTTCTACAATAATCATGGGACAACATATGGTCTACAAGACAGAAGAATAGGTGTTCCAGAATCTTCCTGCTCATTCTCTAATACCAAGAAAATGTTATTCCTAATATTATTAGTTTTTATTTAAAGTTTTTATATAAGAGAAAAACCTATAAAGCACTTCAACCTAAAAACGTATGAAGTATTTTAAAACATCAAAACCCTGACTAATGAAGTAGACCATATTTTTTGTGTGACATTAATACATGAAGTCCTTGTATACTTTGAAAGTTAACGGAGAATATTTATTTTGTACTTCAGACGACTGGGAAAATTGTTATCGTCTGGAAGTGACTCGCTGTCTTGCCAGTTCAGCTTTGAAGATCTCTATTTCAAATGCCACCCTGTCCGTCAATACCGAACTTGTTCCACTGGTATCGCGTATCTTAATCCCTAGATCAACCCGGACCGTCACGTTTCATGACTTAATTCATGGCATATTTGTGGCGGATGTCGCGAGATCAATTCATCAGGGGAAATTCCCACGCACACGCCTGCGCGAGGACGGAGCAGGGGATGGGGCGGAGTGGGGACGGAGAATTGAGAGAACGACCAAGAGAATGGAAATGCGAGGAAAGTGGAAATGTGTTCGAGAAAGGTCGACAGAAAGAGGGAAAAGACAAAGAGGGAAAAGACTGGGGAAAGTGAGAAGGGAAGAAACGGGGAGAAGCGGCGGCGGCTGGAGTGAGGTGTAGACGGTCAGGCAGGCACCAGGAGTAGTGATGAAGAGAGGCAATGAAAGGGAACAGGGAGGAACGAAGCATACCAAAGAAGCGGAGAGGAAGGCTACAGAACGGGGAGGGGTGGGTTCGGGAGGGTGAGGAACGGTGGAAAGGAGCGGCAAAAGTCGGGGATGTCAGATTGTGTAATGTGGGTGGGCACGGGCACGGCTAAGGTGGCGAAGAGAGGGTCAAGGACACGGGGCTGAGAGGAGCGAGAGTGGGCAATAGAGTGCCACAAAAAGAGGGGGAGGTTAGGATACAGAAGGAGTGTTAGGATGCCCAGGGTGGACGAGAATGGCGACAGTGCGAAGGAGAGAGAGGTATAAGGAGGAAGAGAGGCCAAACGGGGGGAGGAAGTGCAGAAGATGCATGAAGGGGGGGAGGAAGAGACAAGCAGAAAAGTGTCCTGAGACACTGAGCGAGTGGGACGGACCGGGTCTAGCGGGGCAGCGGAATCATAGGCCGAAGCGCGGGCGTAAGCGCGGGCGTAAGCGCGGGCGTAAGCGCGGGCGTAAGCGCGGGCGTAAGCGCGGGCGTAAGCGCGGGCGTAAGCGCGGGCGTAAGCGCGGGCGTAAGCGCGGGCGTAAGCGCGGGCGGAAGCGTGGGCGAAAGCGAAGGCGGAAGCGCGGGCGGAAGCGCAGGCAGGGGCCGTCAAAAGGTACACCCTCTGTGGCGGCCTCTGAGAGTAGGCAAATCCGGAAAGCGCGGGGCTTCCCTCGGAGCGGCGCTGCCCCCATCCCTCTCCCTCGCTCACTCGCTCAGTCGAATGTTTGTCGTTGGGCGCTGCGTGGCCCGCACTGTTATCGGAAGCAGCCATGCTGCCTGTCTCGCTTATGCCGCCTCGACGCGGGACAGCAAGCCCTGGCGTCAGGCCAGAGGGGACACCTCGGCGATTAAATGGCGCGGGCGTTGAGTGCACGAGGGGAGACGGGTGTTACGAAAATGGTCGTGACACTGCAATCAATGGTGGAGGTGGACGCAATGATAGGTGATATGGGGCATAAGATAAGGTTGACGGATGTGGTTAGAGTGGCTTGCGAAGTGAACCATTGTTATATGGCAAGTGTGATACGAGTGACAAATAGTGTTTGTTGCAGAGGCAACAGCTAGTTATGTAGGTTGCGGAGTGGCTTAGTAGAATTCCGTCCATATGCAAACCCAATGGTGTGTCAAATTTGTATGAAAACAAGTGAACATATCTAGATTAGGATAGGGATCACAGGAGAAGCATGCAAACAGGGACACGAGGTAGTCATAAAATTGATAAGACAGGTAGAAAAGGCAAGTAGGTAGTAATTGGGAGGCAGATAAATTAGGATTAGAGGCAACTACAAATATGATCGTAGAAGAATAATTGTCCTTTCAGAGCACGACCATATAATAGAGTGAGTAGATATAGTTAACTCCCCATTAAAACGGCGAGACGCAAACTATGTCGGGTGTGAAACTTGATAATGTGAAAATGAAAACACGCGTGTTGATGTGAGCGTGATGTATGAGTATGTGATATGTTCATAAGCGCAGGGATGTATATGGAGCCTACTTTACAAGAAAATATATATACTTGTGTAGGTATGTGAATGTGGATATGTAGATTTGAATGTGTAAATATGAATGTGAATATGTGTATTGGGGAGTAGATTGGTCAGAGGATCGATGTAGTGAGTGTGAGGTGAGTGTGAGTGTGAGTGTGAGTGTGAGTGTGAGGAGCGGTGAGTGTGAGTGTGAGAGTGTGAGTGTGGAGTGTGAGTGTGAGTGTGAGTGGAGCGGTGAGTGTGAGTGTGAGTGTGAGTGTGAGTGTGAGTGGAGTGTGAGTGTGAGTGTGAGTGAGTGAGTGTGAGTGTGAGGAGTGTGAGTGTGAGTGTGTGAGTGTGAGTGGTGAGTGTGAGTGTGAGTGTGAGTGTGAGTGTGAGTGTGAGTGAGTGTGAGTGTGAGTGTGAGTGTGAGTGTGAGTGTGAGTGTGAGTGTGGTGTGAGTGTGAGGTGTGAGTGTGAGTGTGAGTGTGAGTGTGAGGTGGAGTGTGAGTGTGAGTGTGTGAGTGTGAGTGTGAGGTGTGAGTGTGAGTGTGAGTGTGAGTGTGAGTGAGGTGAGTGAGTGTGAGTGTGAGGTGAGTGTGAGTGTGAGTGTGAGTGTGAGTGTGAGTGTGTGAGTGTGAGTGTGAGTGAGTGTGAGTGTGAGTGTGAGTGTGAGTGTGAGTGTGAGTGTGAGTGAGGTGAGTGTGAGTGTGAGTGTGAGAGTGAGTGTGAGTGTGAGTGTGTGAGTGAGTGTGAGTGTGAGTGTGTGTGTGTGTGTGTGTGTGTGTGTGTGTGTGTGTGTGTGCGTGTGCGCGCGATCGTGCGCGTAGCACAAAATTGATTTAACTCCTAATATTGATTAATCTCGTAATATCTTCTCTCAGCAGTCAACAAAGTCGCTACGTAATCAAAAGGTTTGACCATGCCACGGAATATTCTTGGGACATCTGCTACTACAATCGCAGAATACATTTGTGTGGGTGTATGAATAAACTTTTGTCTTAAATACAGAACTCGACAGGAAAATATTACGCATTCGGAGAAATATAATATAAAATCCCAAGAATCCATTTACATGCTCTCTCCATTACTAAAATGTGAATCTCTCTTCATTTAAAATGAAAAAAAAACACTCCTTAAGTAGCACAAATGAATATATAACATTAAAATTGCAAAATTTTCAGTGTTCAAAAACGTTTCTATATATAAGTGAAAAGCACACAGGATAATGCAGATGAAAACGTGAGATACCAAACCTGAGTAGTGGGTAGAGAATGATTTCAGGAACAATTGCTACAAATGGAGTAAATGGAACGAGAGGCAGGAAAAATAAAAACAGCACACGGAAAAAAAATTACAGAAACAATTTCCATATGAAATGAACGAGGCAGCAATCTTCGGACACAGGAAAATCGAGTGCCCAACTAACTGTATGTGTGGTCTATGAACTTTGAGGTTGAATCATCAGAATTAATTAATAGCTGCTGGTTTGTGCTCACAACAGTAATCATGGAAGTGCTCTTTTAAATTGATTACCGACAAAATACTGTGATGACTGGACGTCAAACATTATATTTTTTTTAAAAAGAAACACGTTGATGCGTCAATTTTATGCGATGGGCCGTACGTCAAATATTTTTAAAATGAGCTACAGGCCATGTTCTCAGTGGTATGAGTTGGGCGAGTTCTATATTGCTGGACGTACCCGGGTCAAGAGATCTTAGGAAATCTGAGTGGTGGCCCTTGGTCGAGGAATGTTGCTGATTAAAAGTTATTAAGCACACACCCACACACATATGATTGATTGTAATGGTTAGCGCAACGGGTTTCCGTGACCGTCTCCTCTCCAAGTTTCCACCGGGAGCGGTAGTTCAATGCATCAACTGATGTCACTGCAGTGCCTCTGACCAAGAGGTCCTAGGTTTGAGTCCTGATGGCGGCAGGATTTTCGACACTATTCAGTGGCTGTCTGTAGAAGAATTCTAGCGGCCGGCTGCTCTGATCCGTAATTTTCCCGTGGTTTCTCCAATCAACACCAGGCGAATGCCGGAGCAGTACCCTAACAAACGGGCCACGGACCGCGCGCGATCTATCCTTCCTCTTGCTTGTCCTATCCTCTCCCCTTACACACACACACTTACACTAACATGCACTACACTACCAGATATTCCGGGAGACCGGTCGGGAGCCTAGAGCTTGTCCCCGGCTTAGAGCTTGTTCGGGCTGGGGCGGTGCCCCGCTGGTGGGAGAGTCCTGGTTAGGGGGAAACCCCACTAGCCGACGGTAGGTCGGCGCCGGATCTCGCCATCCAGCGGGGGAAGATCACCGCCATTTCCGGAGAAAAACATGCACTACACTAACGTGACTAATGACCAAAGGAGTTGACGCGCCCAGAAACACGAGAAAATCAATCAATCTAAGTTTCCCAGAAACGTTTTCTCCGAAGTCTCAAACTCTTCTCTCTGAAAAATCAATCTATTCTCTAATCTGAAGACAATCTTTCTCTCAGGTATATAGTAGTATATCGTAGTATTGCGCAATACTACGTCCTGAAGAAGGTCGCAGAATGGCGACCGAAACGTCGGCATCTGTGCCCTGGACGGGCCGTCTCCCGGATATCCAAGTAAGTTCCAATTCCGGCCGCGGAAGCCTACGCTCTCATTGGGCAGGTTTGTCCCTCTCTCTTCCTGGCCTCGATACAAGAGCATCTGATTGCGTTTTTCATTATGCCTTTCTTTTATTTCTGAGCAGTATTTCAACTGGTGATTCAGAGTTGCACACATGTGCATGACAAATTGCCTTGAAATATTCAGCTCAGGAGATACTGGATACTGTTGGATTGTTTCTTTCCTGTCAATCATTGTTTAGCCAGGGTGGCATTCTCTTATTGGAGAGAAGCAGAGCCCTATTTTTGGGGAGGCGAGGGAACGTCTGATGGGCGCGTGCGCGCGGTTTTAGGACAGGGGCTCGAAAAGGAGCTTTCCTTGGTTCGAGGCTGAAAAGAGGTAGAGTAAGGCTCTAAGGGTTTTCTTCAGGTGACACGTTGTTTTTGATTGATTTTTTTCATGTTTCCGGGCACGTCAACTGCTTTGGTCACTAGTCCCGTTAGTGTAGTGCATGTTTCTTTCTCGGGAGATGGCGGTGATCTTCCCCCGGTGGATGGCGAGATCTGGCGCCGACCTACCGTCGTCTAGTGGGGTTTCCCCCTAACCAAGACTCTCTCCTACTAGCGGGGCACCACCCCAGCCGGGACAAGCTCTAAGCTCCCGACCGGTCTCCCGGAATATGTGGTAGTGTAGTGCATGCTAGTGTAAGTGTGTGTGTAAGGGGAGAGGATGGGACAAGGAAGAGGAAGGGCAGATCGCGCGCGGTCCGTGGCCCGTTTGGTAGGGTACTGCTCCGGAATTCGCCTGGTGTTGATCGGAGTAACCACGGAAAACTACCGATCAGAGCAGCCGGCCGCCAGAATTCTCCTCCAGACAGCGACTGAATTCAACCTAGCTGAAAAGCTAGTGTCGAAAATCCTGCCACCGTCAGGACTCGAACCTAGGACTTCCCGGTCAGAGGCGCTGCAGTGGCATCAATTGATGCACTGTGCTACCGCTCCCGGTTAACACGTTGTGTAACGCATTATTATAATATTAATATTACATTCTGCAAATTAAAAATCAATCGTGCGTGCGCTACCACATGCAGTAAATAATATTCGGATGGGTAACCAAACCTATAGACAACACCAACAGGGCTATATAGAGAGTAATAGGTTATTAATATGGACTCAGCATCGCGATCGCCATCTCTCAAGTGTTTGGTTAGGCAACCCTCTTGGCGTGAATGCGTTACACGCCTTCGAGTTCAAGCAACGCTTGAAGTTGAGGCGTTCAGGTACTAACGCCAGATCACAGCTGACCTCGCTTTTTCAGTTAGAAGTATGAGGGTAATCTCAGGCCATATACCTATCACATGCTAAAATACCACATGCTAAAATATCACATGAATTGGGATACGGCAAAACCCTAAAGTTCTACCTTCAACAATTTGTCCGTAGTGAATGTAAATGTGAACGAAAACAGAAAAAGTCATTTTTCTCGAAATGAACTTCGGTTGGAATCTGACGTTATTTATCTGAGCACCTTTATCGTCATGCTATCATCTGAGACACAGAGAAGCAAAGAATGAGGAGCAGAAGGAGAATAAGAAAGGGAATAAAAAAGCCAAGAAGAGCGGAAATGCTGAACGCGAATAGAGCTTATAAAGGTGAAATAAAACAACTAGAAAGAGAGAGGGACTTCGTAAATAATTGACTGGGAACATAAACAAAGCTTGATATTTAGAAAGAAGGTTTTGTCTCTCTTGAAAACACTCTCAGAACAAATGAGCACACGATTGTAGGAATTGCTCGGCAGCAGAATGCGAGACAACTGTTGCGGAAAACAGGTTCGGGGGCATTATGTGCCAAATAATACAGATCGCGGCGTAGACAAACGACGAGATCCACAGCTAAAGTTCGGCGAGCCTTGGTGGGGGGACAACAACAAAGGGCGGGTGACTCGCTCTCCCATGCTCACCCATGCCCGGTCTCTCTCTGATTCTGTGTCCGTTTCTTTGTCTCTCTCTCTCAGTCTCCTTGTCTCTCTCTCTTTTAGTCTCTCTCTTTTTCAGTCTCTCTTTCAGTCTCTTTGTCTCGCTCTTTCAGTCTCTCTTTCTCTCTCTCAGTCTTTGTCTCTCTCTCAGTCTCTTTGTCTCTCTCACTGTCTCTCTCACTATCCCTCACTATCACTCTCTGTCTGTCTGTCTCTCTCTCTCCTTCTCTCTCTTGTACGAGAGCCAACGGACGAAGACGCGAAAATGTGTAAAAGCTGACCCCGTCCAAATTTATTAAAAATTCGGACTTAAAAATGGCAGAAAAGTGTTAGTGTGACATAAATATAAATAGAAAGTGTTCAATTTAAAATAAATAAGGTACGGAGAGAATTTTTACTGCCCATTGCGCCTTTTGACTTTTCATGCATTTAAATTTCTACAAAGCATTAAATATATGTTATATTGTCAAACAATATTTGTCTTATCTATTATCCTATACCCACGTTCTTAAACATCAGTGTGTGCATACGTGTGAATAGACGATAAAGAAATATCCCTGAGAAGATAAAATTTTGTTAAAGTTCCATGCTCACCACTGATTTCAAAAGTGGGTAATGGTTACGACTTGTTGGCGGTGAATCTGACGCTTACGTGTTGGTAAAACTGCCGACTGATCCCGAACGCTGTGCATTAAATAAATAATACGAGAACGTAGAAGCTGATGAAACACCACTACTTTTGTTCTAAGCAGGTTTTGAATTTTTTTTTAATTTTCATTTTTTAATTGCCTCGGTAGAAAATAAATACTTTGTTCCGCCTTACAAACGTCTGTTTATACCTAAAAGAAATGTCATGTTCACTTTTTTGTAAGGTTTCAAAATTTAAAGGTGTTAGTGAATAATATTTATTAACTTCTACGGAGGAGAGCACTAGAACGATATTGGGACAGTGCTTTATTCGCGATTAAAGAAGTACTAGCAATTTCCAATAACAATTCAGATTCAGAGTGGAAACATTTTATAGGATTTTTCCCTATTAATTGTATGAAAGCAAGGAATTAATTTGTTCCCTCTGGAAACAGAACGGAACATAAACGATTCCGAAATTGAATCGCGAAAAAAACCGTTCACGGTGGTAATATTATCAATAAAAGTTTAGAAAGAGAAGCAATATCACTTAGACAGTTGGCAAACGAAATCCCAGTTTTTCTTATTTTCAAGAGAGTTAATCGCAAAACATAGCATAGCCACGTAGCACAGAAAATTCGCACAAAGTGACCAAACTGGCGTAATGTACGTAAGTTACGGTTGAGAGAAAACACAACTGAGAGAACTTGAAAATGAGTGAACGTGTTTGTACCTTCGAAGCACAGGTATTGCTTTCGAAGAGAAACGTAAATACTTCTGTTGTCGTTAGAGTAGCGCTGACGGTATTTGATGCAGAAACGTATCAACACTAGTATAAACATAAAAGGCGAGAGAATATAAACAATGCACACCTTTGGATCGAGTATGCACTACGGAATGAGAGATACTGAATTGAAAACACTTACTCTATTTCTAATAACAATTTAATGAGATTGGTAGCAAGCGCACAAATCACTTCGCACACGTATCACATAGACACCCTTTTAATGCCCAGGTAATTTTTAGCGTACTATTATTTATAATGGAAACAATTCCCCTTACGCGCATAGAAGCACGAGAAACGGTGTTTCACGCATGGTGTAATAAAATTGTGAGTGTCGAAAAATTGAGAGCAAACTTTTCTTTCTTCACGGAAGTAGTGCTACCATATCGACACACCGTATCTTTACAAATCTGAGAAAATTATCTTAGAATCAAGATTCCTAATTTCCTAAGAGTTCGAAGGCTGTAAGACCGGAAAGATCTGCTCTTAAGTTCAGTGATTCATAGTGGCTAATTTCTAAATTAAAATAAATGATCCACCACTTCGTAATATTTGTGTTTGATGAAAATCAAACTGTTGGTTCAGGACATTATTCTAGCTGGACTGAATATTTCGTATTTTATAAATAATTTATTTCAAACTGAAAGTAGCTTCATTCTTCATCTCAACTTCCAAAGTCCAGTCCAGCAACTGTACGATGACACCTGCGAGAGAAAGGGAGAGAATGAGAGAAAGAAAGAGGGAGAGAAAGAGAGAGAGGAAGAGAGAGAAAACGAGAGAGAAAGAGAAATAGAGAGAGAAAAAGCGAGAGAGAGAGAGAAAGAGAGAGAGGAAAGGAAAGAGGGAGGGAAAGAGAGAGAGAGAAAGGGGGAGAAAGCGAGAGAGGGGGAAATAGAGAGAGAAAGAGATAGAGAGAGAGTGAGAGAGAGGATAACTGGAAGAGCTAATGTCCAAAATCCAAACTCCACTAGAACTTAGAAATAGAAATAATAATTTTCATTGAATGTTATTGGACAGTATGTTGAACAGTACATTGAATATTTTAATAATTATACACAGGGAGTTGTCTTCATTGTAATGTAAAAATATTTCCCATAAGAGTGTGTCATATTTTCTTGCTTGCTGAAAACGGAAATCGGTGAAACGATCCGAAGGATTTTATAGGAAAAATTTGTACAGATAGTGCAGGCTATGTTTTCAAAAAACAAAGAAGTGTATTTTAATTTAGGTTACTTACTCAAAACACTTTTTAACTGGGTGTAATTTTGACAGCGCATCATTATTTTAATTGGTGTATTCTTGGTATGTTACATTCGCATTGTTTGTTTGTGTGTGTTTGTTTTGAGCAGGATTACACGGTGGTTTGTAATGTTAAAACTGTGTCAAAGTACATTCGTTCTTGCCCTTCTACCTCTGGCCACTTACATTTCTCCTAAGTGATCAGCTTTAGGATTTTAAACATTTAATTGTCGCCAGACTAGTAAATTAGGCCACAAACAACAGGGAGATGCTGCACTCTTGGTTTGCAGTAAACAATCGTATATTGCCCCAATCATGTAAACAATCGTACAAGCTCCAAGGGCTTACGGTTGATGCAGGCTTCTCGAGAACCCGGTGTCTGAGTCTTATCGCTTTGAGGTAAGGCGAGAGGTCGCAAAATACACATATGGAATTGTTTTCATTACACTTCTGATAATTGATATATTCTAATGGAAAAGAAGAATTAATTAAGTACAACTACATTTGAGAAACATGTGTATCCGGAATGTATGATTCACTATCATGAAATTAAGTTTTCTACTATGCTGAATGGGTAGCAATTTCCGTTTATTGTTACCATTGATTTATTACTCAATTACTGGATGTGTCGTATATACATTTCGTTATTAAATAATTTACTCTACTGTTCATATCGTAACGTACTTTGTTTTACTGCCAAACATTAGTATGTTTACATTCTTGATTTTTGGAAGACAAAATAAATTATTAATTTTGAAATAGGCACCACAATAATTAAGTTAATTAAACATTACACGGCATCCCTGAAGAATAAACAAGTCGCTATACAAACCCACAATATTAGCATTAAAAAATCAATATACAATATTTTAATAACTAGATAACTAAATGTTCTAAAACCAATTTCATACACAAGTAAAATACTTTTTTATTTCTCAGAGTCTGGTGAATACAACATCGATAAAACTCTGCATCACATACACTTGATTGGTAAGTTCAGGTGGGAAGACGCTGAAGATCAGGTCAATTGTTTCAACATTTAACGGGAAACATCATCCAGAGATTTCAGTCCAAGACCTTAAGAATGATCGCGGCAGCGCCTTGGTTCATCACAAACTCAGCATTACACAAAGACTTAAAAATGCCCACTGTCTTAGAAAGAATAGAATCAATCAGCTCAAACTATCTCCAGAGTCTTGAAAACCAAATCACTTAACCCTCAACCTCTTTGACAATAGTGCAGATATCCATCGTCTAACCAGAACCTCACCCATACCACTCCCATACTCATTCTCAACAAGTAACTGAAACATTATCACCAACAAATTATCAATTCCAATTGCTGTCAACCTAAAATAATGATAATTGCTTTTTGTTATAGAACGAAGAAGAAGATGAAGAGTGCGGATGGGATACCTTCACTACTAATCATTGTCATAATTATTCTACAATAGACATCACATTTACTTATTATTTTGTAAAAAAATAGATTGTAAGTTTATCTTAAAGAAAAAAATTAACGGGAAAGTGTATTTATAAAAACAATCAAGAAGTTGATTTATTTTGCTTTTTTTGCACTTGACATTTTCTCACTGTGTTGTACTAAGTGTCACGTTTGGCTAAAAAGAATTATTTCAATAATTCAATTTTGACAAACTAGCTTAAATGGATACCACACCGCATTAACCTTAGTTAACCTTATTTCGACCATTCATTGTATTAAAGGAAATGGCTCCACTAGGAAACTTTTTGCTTTAATATGTATAACTTTTCGTGAAAGTAATGTTAAGAAAAAAGTATATAATAATAATATTAATAATAATAATAATAATAATAATAATAATAATAATAATAATAATAATAATAATAATAATAATATAATGCTTTAATATTTTTATTGAGTTTAACAAATTATATACATTATTTGCTAAAAAATACAAATTAAATATTATAATAAAGTTATCGTTAGAAATTGTACACATTTAAATGAACACATATCATTATATAGTACTTTATGTGCTTGCATATAAACATACTGACAATGTAAATAAATTAAAGATAATTTAATTGCATGTTGAGAAATTGACTGCGAATTTCCGGTTTCCAGCCGCTTTAATTGTTAGGGTTATTAGTTCCGTTAGTGCATTTAGTGTATATTTTTTCATTGCAGTGGCCGCCAGCAGGGGATGGCGAGATCCGGCACCGACCTACACGTCAGCTTGCTGGATTTTCGCCATCCAGATATTTCCCAACAGCGGGGTATCCCTACGAAGGGACAAGGTCTACGCTCGCGCTAATCTCCCGACGTGTGTGTTTTAGAGTAATGGTCCGGCATTCCTCTGGTATTGTTCCGAGAATTCACGAAAAACTACCGATCAGAATAACCGGTCGCCAGAATTCTCCTTCAGTCTGTCGCTGACTTCGTGTCGTATGTAGGTAGTGTCGGAAGTCCTGATTCGTCACGACTCGACCCCCAAGAGCCTCTCAGACAGAGGCTTTGCAGTGAGTTAAGGCGGTTTTAGTGAACGTGTTAGTGTGTAAAATTACCACTAAAGTTTATTATTTTTGCATACCAGTGAAAAAATTATTTAAAGCCAACTCTGCATAAATGAAATATATTATTAAACTGTCTAAAATACAAGGGAAGTTTTAATAATATTTATTATTCAGATATTGTATATCTTTGCGGAGACATCTCTGACGCAGAACAGAAATGTGCTCTTAGGAAAGAAATGTAAGTAAATATACGTGCAATTGGAGAAAAAAATCGTTTGAATTTGTCTCTTTTTCTTGACGCCGGCCTCCTTCCACTGTTATTTAATTGCAAAACCAGTGAAGGTTAACTCTCTCTTTCAGTATCTCCTGAAATGTAGCTTGATTCTGCAGAACCGAGCAGCTCGTCGCTGCAAAGTTCAGAACTCAAATTCTTGAAAACTAATAGCACGTAAACTTCCATGTTATTAATTCAATTAGTAATTACGTAAGCATAAAAACCGGTAATATTCGTCGTATATTAGTTTATGTCCCGATTTACTAGTGCCACTGTATAATATTGCCACACATTTCAACTACACGTAATTCCTTCCTGTGCACTATAGCTTTCTTAGGTTCATTACCGGTGACACCATCGCTTTACTGTTAATCATTTTCACTCTCATCTTCACACACTGAAAGTTTACGTATTGAATTCCGTTCAAAAATTCCCCTAAGAAACAAGACATTCCATTTGCATCCTCGCGACAAGTATTCCATTTACTTCAAATATATTTTAATACACATTTCTGAAATATATTTTCATTTGAAACATAATGTGATGAATTGATGCGGATAAATCACGATATAATAGTAGGCACCTACTTGAAACTGTGTCCACATTTTGTTACAACAATACTCGCAACGGGTGTACAGGACCCAACATGTTTCAAAACGTTTATTCCTCAAAAAACAGATAGGAAAATGTCATGGTTAATCAGCGCAATAATATAATTAGGGACAATATAATATGAAGGTATATGGAACAACAAATTTCAATTGCGCAGTCTTCTACTAAATAAACTAAATGTGCTAGAACATCTCATACTTTCTCGCAATATTATACTGTTATCGTTATATAATATTAAATCATCATTTCTACCTTTCTTTCACTTAAAATATCACTTCATCTCGTAAATGAAGGAAGCGCGGGAAATAGATTTTTAATTAAGAAGTTTAAATGAAAACATTTCTAACATTGAATTAAGTGTTCTAAGTTATTCAATGAATTCGTGAACATATCCGAAGCGTATGTAAGCTTTAAAATATTCTGGTAAACAGTATGCAATAAAGTACAAAAATAATAAGTTAATAAATAATACGATCTACCAGCGGCGGAGGCGGCGGCTTTCAATGCACTGCGTGGTTGCCAGAGAAGCTTTAAAAAACAATGGATAGTTTGTTTCGCATATACAATTTACAACGCAGTAACACTGGTATCAATCAGTAGAATATCAAATTTCATAACAATGCGATATGAAATATCAAATTTCATGCAATGTTAATTGCGATTTCAAATGCAAATAGTACGAAAATATATAATACTAATTATACAATACTATAGTATTGTAATATCTTCCAATTGTAAAATAACGTGTAACTACTCATATTCACAATTGTACATGGATATTTTTAAACAACTGATTTCTTAAAAAAGAGTTCATGTAACAAAAAAAATCCTATTTATATTGTATTCTTGCCCTGTTAATTTTTTGTTTGCAATTTTCCGAAAGAGAGTGCGCTGAAAATGAGACCATCATAATTTTCTTTAACGCACTTTGCTATGTGAAAGAAAAAAAATAAAGAGAAAATTTGAAGCCGTTTTTGAAAAGAAAAATATTTGTTTAAAATGATTTTAAGAGCGCCTATGTTTTATGCAAAATTACACAAAAATATTGAATTTGTAAATTTGCCCAAAATCAAATATTTCAACCAAAATTAGACCGGTCTATGTCTGACAAAATTTAATAAAAATGTGGAGTTTTTTAAAATTTTCCAAGCAGCTGCATGTAAAGTATCTCTCAAAATTAAAATATGGATTTCAAATTGAAAAGGCCGCGACATCAGCCAGATGTATAGAGAAATATCAATTTTGGAGAAAATCGTCTGAATGGTTTACCTTCTAACGTTGTTTACAGACGGACGGACGGTTTTGCCAGCACTCAATTTTTCGGAATAAAGGATCCACAAAACATGAATTCTGTCGATACAACGTGTTAGAAGAAGTAATTTTAGTTAGAAGAAGACCTTTTAACGTTGTTTACAGACGGACGGACGGTTTTGCCAGCAATCAATTTTTCGGAATAAAGGATCCACAAAACATGAATTCTGACGACACAACGTGTTAGAAGAAGTAATTTACTATCTATAGGGACAAGATTTATCCGCTTTCTCATTACCGCCCTCCTCCCTCCACACAATAAGAATTTTTCTGTCCAAAATCAGCCGTTTTGTCCGCAGCATTGCAATGATTTCTCTACACTGCGTAATTAGTAAGGAGAAAGAGGCAATGAATTAATTGATCTAGGTTTCCAAAACCGGCGAAGGCTCTGCCGGGTAGTTAAGTGCAAACAGCCTCGGCTTGCCGGGGCTTTATTTTGGAAGCCCACCAGCGACAAGGGAATGCACAGGAGCCGCCATTGCTACAAAGTTTGTGTGATAGTTCGAGTTTCTTCTACATATTAAATGACTAAAATACAATAACATATTTCGCCTGCGTCGCATTGGCTAATGGAATTTGTGTGAAAGTCATTCAAAAACAATGGCCCTACCTGTCGTTCTTCTCAGAACTTCGCAGTGTTATACGCAGAAATGTGTATTCCGACTTCACTATGGTGGAGCGTGGTGGAGCACTTTCATTACAAATCCGCACAGCGCTCTGGCACTTTGTTTATCGAACGGTGTAAGCGGGAGTGTTGGCATGCGATACACCTCGTTATGGATTGTCGCCCATGACACCACAAGCGTCGTCAATTTTCCTACTTCTGCAATATGTTGTGTGGTGCAAATAATTGTGGGAAACTAACCCGGGGTGCCAGAAAAACAAAGAGCTGTCAAACGAAGCATTGTGGAATAAAATTTGAATTTAACCACGTGAGATATAGTATTGGGTAAAAGTTCCCCGCATTTTCTGATTTCGGAGCGCCAAAATAACACACATTCGTAATTATTTGGATGTTTACAGATCTTGTACGTCTGGTTCCGCGAAACTACTAAATACTTTTTTATCAACCTCAATTAATATCACATATTTCACATAACATTGGGGAAAAACATTTTAGTTCTCTGTCTGTTGAGACGTAAATAAAGAAACTGAGTATTATCTTCAGGGTAGGCTATGAAACTGATAGGAAATCCCGACTTAATCTAATTTCTTTTTCTTTTTTTAATAAAATCAGGTTGATAATCCTCATTCTGAAACAAAGTATTTATTTATTGTTTCTTTGTCAATCTCAATCTCATTGTAATGGCCTATTAAACATACGTATGATTTTACATCAATTTATCAAATAAAGAATTGTAATTATTCAGAAACGCATATTATACTTCGCATACGTTTCTCTATGTAATATTCAATGCGTGCATAATCTTCTTAATCTTGCAGAGTTATACGTATATGCAGCAACATTCGGGCAATGGGAATGTATGGGGGCATTGAAAGTGCATGGGAGGGCATGGGGGGTGAGTGGGGGGGGCTAAATGCCACCTCACTAAGATGCACCACATTTATTCGCCAATCCTAGAGCATTGCTTAGTTTTACATTACAGAATCAGACATGACAACTCTGCACAAGTATAAAGCAATACAGACGTGCATTTGCAGAGGGTTTGCAGATCGCAGCTGCATGACAGCCCTGTCGAGCGAATAGCTGGTCGTCAGAATTTCGTTCGTGATGCAACGTGTCAGCACGTTTTCATACGTCAATCGAAGTTGCCAAATAAACCAGTGCTGAAAATCCATTCATACCGTGTCAGCGGTGCAAACCATCTCGCTGCGCACTTTCTCGTCCTATTGTCAAACTTTATTTACTCGGGGTCACACATCAAAGGTCGCCTATTTTTGCACCACGATCATGGGAGTGCTATGCTGATGCCAGGTTCCATTTAGATGAAGTGTATAGTTACTAGAAACAAAAATCTGTAAAATTTTAATGTTTGAAAAACGTAATCCACAAACGGATTCTGAATACGCTACGTATTCGAGAAAGTTCTTTCTTAGAAAATTATTAGAAACAAGAAAAAATCTCTTCTGCGATATCAGGAATATACAAAATGAGATATTCTGTTAAAAATAGCACAAGCAAAATTTATAAATCTTATTTTTAAGAACGGATTCCATTAAAAGTACATTTTCAAAGTCAACTATGTAATATAAAATATTACAAAACATTTTAAACTTGGGCAATTTTCGAAAATAAAAAAGTTTAAATGAAAATGAGGTCTGCGCCATTTCTATAAGAGGAATTTCCTCCGTGTGAGAAAAAATTATGTGAGAATAAATGCTTGAACGTCACATTCTTTTATTATCCCTACCTTTTGCAATTTTTAAAAGTTCATTGTTAAAAAATGAACCTGCGGCCATTTTTAGCATCCTTTGCTCTATTCAAGAAAAAATTGCAGAAAACAATTGGCACAATTTTTTAGAAAAAAGTATAAATCCAATGCTCAAGAAAAAGTCACGCGTAAAATTGTATACGACATTATTTAAAGGTCTAATTTTGTCTCAAACATATTTCATTAAGAAGAATATCTCTTTCCTGAGTATTGTAGTTTTTCAATATTAAATGTTTACAATTTTCCAAATGCAGAGATTTGGCCGATAATAAATTTTGAGATAGTTTCTAGTGTCTCTCGCTCTATTCCAGGAAAATAAAACATTTGGAGCCACTTACAGAAAATAATTGTATAAATAATGCCTAAACATCATAAAATCTTCTAATATTTTTAAAACATTGTACAAAACCGTATTTAAAAATTTGTCTTTGGAAAGCAGATTTCATTTTTAAAAAATCGTTCTTCAATTGGTGGTAGAAAGACACCGAATAATTTGAACATTTGCAATTTTCAAATATTCACAAGGTTTAACGACAACGAGATATGCGTCATTTTTAAATCTACGTTGCTCAATCTGAGGAAAAGTTGTTTCAATTTGATACCCTTTTGTAAAATAAAGGAAAATGTTGAGGATTCAAATGAAACAATGATTCAAAAATCAAAATACTGTTTTCTAAAATGCTAGGACCTCGAGTTCGACCAAATCGATCGGGGAATATCAATTACGAAAAAATCGACTGAGCGGTTTAGGCGCTAGTGTTGGTCACAGACATAGGTGGAGAGAAAGACATATTTTGTTGTCAAGCAACTTTTCGGTATCAAGGACGCACAAACCGTAAATTCCGATTACATAATGTAATAGAAGAAGTAATCTATTGTATGCAGAAAAAATAATTATCGATACCGCTTTTTCGATAACAGGGACGCGCAATCAGAGTTTGAAATTGAAAAATTTCCGATTTTTGCCACAGCATTACAGTATTTTCTTTTTACTACGTAAGGACATAATATTACCAGAGAAAAAAAAGAACATCTTTTACATGCCTAATATTATAACAGGAAAAGATGAATGAATTGACGTCACATATTCTTCCGTACTGAAGAAAATTTATGATTAGTGCTTTTGTTAAATGAGTTCAAGTATTTTTGACTTTTAAAATATCTAGCGGCTAGAACGCTGTAATAAGCTTGAATTTTGGGTTTTTCTTTTTATGCTGTTGGTTTCTTGGTTCATAGAGACGCAACGTATTGAAATGTATCATCGATAATTCGTCAGTTTTTAACATACGCCAGCCCTAAATCGGGGCCAAATCAGACATTAAAATCATTCAAGTTCTACAAAAAGTACTACGAAAACTTATTTGAGCTCCTTGTTTTCCACCAAACAAATTGAATAGGAAATTCAAATACCTATCACAGAGCACATAAATCACTTTTTTCTCATTATTCTTTACGTAATTTCTCAACTGCGTCCGACCAACTGAATTGAAACTACGTAGACAATTTATTCTTAAAATGCTAACTCAATGACTATTGTGTGTTTTCAACAAATATGGACCCTAGACGTTTGCAAAAGACCCCAGCATGGGTGACATCGACAAAAAAAGAACTAAATTGTTAAAAAATATTTTATCTCTGTTCTCATTTAAATCATAAAACCATTACTATTAAATAAAGAAGGTAACTGACGTAAATATTACTTAAAATTATAAAAGAAATACTTGTCCCCAAAACAGCAAATTGATGTGTCTATTTTATTGGAAGAAAGGAAAAGTCGGATCAAAGTCTCTTTTAAAAAAATCTTCAATTGTGAATGCACGTTCTAGTCACATGTTGCAGCCCAGGAGTGTACAAATGAATTAATTCGTATCTTTTTATTTTAATAATTTATTCCTAGGGTAGATTTGCCCTTATCGCTTCTCGCAATGTTACGTAATAACCGCACCACTTTCCCACAAAATTATAACACAACTAATTCGTCTAATATAATAAGTATTGAATATTCCCTCAATTATTCCTATATAGCATCTCGCATACTTTCTGTAATTGTAAAATAATGTAATTTACAACATTTATGAATTGACAACTGTTTAACTGATTTTCCTTTCCCTAGACGGAAAAACCCTCGAACAATGTTCCCTCTCCACGCCGCTAACGGCCCACTGTTCTGTGGAGAGCTAGCGTCTGAAGGAGAGGGACGTGTCTGTGCCTCTCTGTTGCTCACTCATTCTTTTTAATTATGTGAGTCTACGACACTGTCATTACATTAATGTGCTAGTCTCTGCCATGAACTGCTTCTCGAATGCCGGGCGTCTACATGGAGTATTCATGCAGTGCCTTGTCCACATCTTGGTAGCAACCACTGTATTTTCTTTATGTGTTTAGCACCACGCAATGCCAACCATTAGTTGAGCTCAACTATGCATTCGGCGTACTAAAATGTATAAAGGTATTTTATTTGGCTCCAGCCTGGGCGTAATTTTAATCAGATTGCTATCAATATCATTCAGCTTATTTAAATGTTATTTTTGGGGTATATTTTCATTGCCAATTACAATCATTGCTACATCATGGATCAGCTGATTCAAATGTTCAGCATTTATTACTTGTCGACAATTGTAATCAGAGCTGTGCTTATGCAGCAGTAAATTCAAATACTTGGTGTCACCTTTCATTGATAAATGCATATATTACTGTGTTTACATACTATCCAATTTAAAATTATTTTCTCCCTTTATTTTTTAAAACAATTATTACTCCAGTTAAATTTCAGCTGATTGGAACGTGCAGTGTCTCTTTCTTTGCACGAATAATTAATATTCTACTGAATCACTAGTCAGTCGATCATTTTAATTTTGTAAATGATTATTTGAGTATAACTACATCTACGTAAGTACTCTATTTAAGTTAAACATATTTCATTTTTTTATAATCCTCCCTCCATGATAGCTCTTGTTACGACATTAGAAGTCTGTTTCAGGCCATCAAAAGTGTCCGTCTCGCGTGATATAGATGGCGGCGGTCCTTTGAACGTAAATCTGACACTGAGTTGTCAAGGTAAGTGGCGGAGCAAGCTAACACATCATCTACTGTCCACTGTTCCGCACCTGCTCGCTCCTCTACGATAAATGCATTACATAAATAAATAAAAAATAAATATAAATCAATAAATATAAATAAATTAAACAGTAAATAAAAGTTCAGTATGGCGAGGTGCGGAGCTTTTACATTGCTCCTTTCATGAAAACTGCGCTCTTATCGGTCGGAATCCTTCAGACCAGCACATTCCAGAAGTGAGAAGACGTCCTTTTTACATAACAATTAAAGCAATGTTTGGGTTTAAAATTCATCAGATTTCGTTCAGACGTATTTTTTTCAATAAGTAGAGTACTGTGCATTTCATGCGATTCCATTGGGGTTAACGTCGTTCCATTTGTTTGTTCCCACACCAACACACGAAAATATCAGAGTACTCTGCTCGCCGTGTAAACCGAGGAGGCGGCCGGAGCAACGCGCGCACCCCATTCGGAGCCATCTCTTTAAATCGCAACATTTATTCCTGGGCGCCCATTCACTGCCCGCCGGCCCCGGCGAAGAGGCAGCAACGGCCGCGCCATATGGCGTCTTGTCCCAATTTCTAGGCTGGCCGTAATTGCTGCAGCGGGTGGCCCAGCGCTCGCGAGGCGGTGCCCGCCAGCCCAGTCGTCTCTGGGAGCTTGCAACTTGCACCCAGTTATTCTAATGGCGCCCAACATATTGTTTCTTTCAGCAATTTTGTTCATTATTTCATTTCCCAATTAAGCCACTGCTTCCTCCATTCGCTTGTACCCAGAATAAGCACAAAACACCATTTTCATTCTATGGTGTAGCATTTACATTTCATTATATTTCATTCTATGGCGTAGCAGTTCCCTGAAACCAAAAACATATGAGCACTTAAACTATGACTGTAACATAAAAGTAATTTTTTCGAAATGTTTCTTTTCCCTCTTCCACCACCACCACCACCACCACCATCACCACCACCATCACCACCACCACCACCACCACCACCACCCTCTATAGCCAAAAAATTGTTTATTTTAATATTAATATATTTTGTTAACTTAACGTTATTTTATCTAATTGAAAAATATGAAGAATGGGAAAAGAATTTATACTATTTGAAAAACGATTTTTTTACATTTTCTCGTCGTCAAATTCAAACGCAAAAAAATTTTTTTTACTGTCTTAGAACCCTGGGACAAGCAAGAACACACCTCAAAACTTCCTCTTAAAACGCCTTTTGTGGTGATTTTTTTTCAGATTTCAGCTAGCTTTTTAGCTAACTTTGCAAATTTCATTTGGGATTGAGAATAGTTGATGAAAGATATAAAATAAAAAATACTAGTTTTAAATTCAAGGCACCGCAGCGCCAGCCAGATAGATTTGAGAATATAAATTTTAATTAAAATTATTTCTACGACTCACCTGTTAGCTTTATTCAAAGACAAGTAAAGACAAGTTTTGCCGTAAAATAATTGCTCGGTATCAATGAACCACAAAACGTTGATTCTCACTACACAACTTATTGAAGGCAGTTATTACCTACAGTCAATAGTTTTCAATTTTTTGGATATCAGGGACCACAATACGAGTTTTTCTGTCTAGAAATAACCGTTTTCCGCTGCATCATTGCAATACTATTTCTATACTCCGTACGTGATATATGAGAAAATAAAAATAAACATTCTTTCGTACCAAAAGTAACAAAATGGTCGCACGTATGATTTCGCACGTATTTTGTTGTACCTGTTATCTATTAGCCTTTTTATCAATGTATTTTCCTTCGGAAATTGGTCATATTAAGTTTATGAACTTTTCTTCTTAGCGAGAGAAAGGGAAATACTTCCACAGTTCGACTTTTGTAACTATTGAGAACGAGTTTTACTCTTAACTTTCATCTTCGAGTGCGGAAACATACGCATTTTTGCAAGAGCCTTAAAACTTTCCAGAAATTTTGTTTTTGCCAGCTGGCAAAATGTATAGAGTCAGAAGTAGAGTTCTTTCCCGTTTTTAAATTTCACATTGCGAGATGATGTCAAATAGAGAGACATTTTACTGTGACATCGTTGGTAGAGAAAATGAGATGTTTGTGTGTTTAGAAGTAACTTACACATCCCACTTAATCAACCAAAAGAGTACATTGAAAAAAAAGACCCGTCCCATATTTTTAACATTTAAGACAGCATATATTATGAAATTACGCATGACCCATTGTAAACTAAGAATTATATGCCGTGTAAAATTAAAAAGGGACGACGTTTATTTATAAAGTCAAACTCAAACACGGCAACAAGAGTTTCTCTTCAAAATGGTACATCATATTTTACGGCGGTTATTTATATGGTTTTATTCTTCTGCACATTCAATAGTTATTTTTATGTACACTAATTATTTCATTTTATAAAAATTTACAATTCACTAAGAAACAATTTTCCAATGATATTTCTACAAAATAATTTGCGTGAGTTGGAATGCTCGTTTTATCATGATATATAGAATGATAAATGCATGCAGCTCATTGCGTGTTGTTTGCAAATGTGTATTCCCGCTTGATATATGGCATTATATCCTGGAAAACCTCATCCTGTATTACCCAGACCTTTATATTGCAAAGGAAAATTATTCGAATAATGAAAAAATACCATCCACGTGGTCCCTGCAAGCCTCTTTTCATTGTACTTGAAATCTTATTTATTTACGAATGTGTAATATTTGTCAAAACTGACTTACTTAACGGTGGGAAGATATTTTCATGCAATACTGATATTTATAATTGCAACACGCATCGTAGAAATCACGTTCAGTGTTAGTATCAACAGCTTATTACAAGAAATCCATATATAATCCATGTACGCTACTTAACAACGCGTTCCCAGATGAGGTTAAACAATTAAATCGGTACACAAATTTAAGTTAAAATGGAAATATTTTCTGCGACATAACTGTTTGTATACAATTAGGGATGCTAGTGATTATGAAAAAGAAAAGTACGGTTTATTCTAACAAAACAATGATATATAATGAATTAGTTTATACTTTTATTGTATAATTAAAAAAGACTTAATATGCCTGTAACAAGTAATGTACTTAAGCTTCCCATCTCGACTTAATGCCCCCATCTCGATCAGATTTTTGTCCAATTTCTCTGATCCAATAGGAAGACGCTGAGATGACCCCTTGTTTTACTTCTGGACATAAATATGGCTTCTCCATGCACACGTTTTGTTGAGCCCTCCTTTTGGTTGAAGTGGTAAGAGTAGAGCTCAGGGTGAGTTACTATATTGTTAGCAATGCAGAAAAATCAATTCTGCAGATCGTTTACCGTTGCAAAGGAGTTTTTTATAACTCGGATACAAAAATGTCTATTTTTTTAAATGTCTATGTTTTGAGATGTTAATCTCGCGCTTTTTAACTTTCATTTGTCTTTCAACTATTTATAGTTAAAATTTTGGGAATGGATTCTGGTACTCAAGAAAACGTACGCAGATAATATCCTTCCCCATACATTATGTACAATTATTTACTGTTTTTTTGACCAAGTAAATCAAATCAAATTTAATCAAATAAATCAATGAATATGTTAATATTTTACTTTGATTAAAATGGAATATATAGGAATGAAATCTCGACATTAAATTTCTAATTATATAAGATGGAGTATTATTCTAAGAAACATTACTCTGACTTTTAATGAGTTTGAGTGAAAACCATTAAAACACACAAGTGTAAACGTGTGCCATTTACAATCGTAAGCGATATCGTAAGTACAATCAAAATAATTAGTGTTCGTTACCTTTGGATTAAAAAAACATCATTGACCATATGCCTCTGCATATAAAATGTATCGCACTAATTTTTGTGAATTTGAGTTATTTAGTGGAAAACAGTATAGTACTATGCGATGTACGGGAAAAGTATAATCTGTGCACATTTTCTTGAGGTCCAGATTCCTTTTAATTATACACAGTTGAATAATGAACAAAGCGCGGTTAGACACGCTGGAAAACTAGAAATTTTCGTTATCTAGTAATAGACGAGTGATACTTATTTGAAACAGTAAATGAACTACGGATTTGATTTCATAGCATTGCTAGCAAAATATTTATCTACGCATCCTGCTCTACTCCTATTATCTAGCAAAGGAAGACCTCATTAAAATGTGGGCATAGAGAATCTTCTATTGGATAACAAGTGCAGTTTACTAATTTATGGATATACTGCAGCTCTAATCTCATAAATATAACAGGTTTTAAGAGAGGAGATACTCCGTTTTATATCAGTCAGCAAACTACTACAGTGGTAGATATGAATATCAAGGCATTAATGTTATGTAAAGAAAATAATTAATTGTCAGACATTATACAAATTATTGAACATACCTGTACTTTGTTTCACACAAAATAGTTTTTTAAAGAAAATATTTTGTGAAATAAAACAAAATAAAACCAACTGCAAATGAGGAAATCTGTATGAAGGCACTTTCTATTTTTCACTATTCATTATAAAAATTGTGGTGAACCTTTCCCCTACTGATGTCTAATATTTAATAGAACTTCCATTGTTCCTGATGACCAGGAAAATTCGTTTCGGCATTAGATTTGATTAGTGTATATATTTTGTCAATGGGGATTGCTGCTCATTCCAAATGAATCGGACTGGGATGGGTAGCTCAGTACATCTTTGAAATCATCATTTACTTACTTTGAAATCATCATTTATTCCTTGGTGCTAATTAACAGCAAAGAGCATGCTTTTTGAACGTCGCGCGTAGGACTTTTTTCTCAAAACTTGCGGGTTAGCTTCCAGAGACAAAGGCAAAGACATCTTTCGTATAAAACTCTTTGGGAGGATAAACAGTTGAAGCGTTGAACAGCTTTCATAGACTCTCGCGAGATCGCGCCAGATACTGGAGAGGATGTGGAGTTGTCAACATTCCGAGAATTAAACGTCTTCTGCAAATGAAGGCGCAATAGAATTGCTTTATTTAAGAAGGTGGCTGAAACAGTTTCACGGCGACTCACCTCGCTCGAGTTAAAAAGTGTTAAGATGCACGTATATATGCTACCGACTATCAATTTAATTATGTAGAGTTGGTATTGCGACGTCAGCTGAGAGTTATTGGCACGCAAGCGCGCTCGTATTGTCGGGGCGTCGAGAAATGCGCCATAAGAGATATGACGCCATTGACATGACGCCATTGATATGACGCCATTGATATGACGCCATTGATATGACGCCACAAGAGACAATTATTGGAGAATTTTTCAGCCGAGCGTTTACACAAAAGATCGCGTCAGTAAAAAGACGTAGTACTTCTCATCTTGTCTGCATTGAAGAAATTAGATTTTTTGACTGTTGGTAGCGGGGCAGCCTTGCAGCTGTTGTAGATTATGTGAAAAGAGCGTCTTATTTGGGCGCGTAAAGCTGAAAGTGAGCTGAAATTTTGTTACGCACAAAATAGAACAGAAAATAATCTTCTGTTCACCTAAGGAAACATTGACGACAAGGTAACATTGACAACTTCTTCAATTTGAAACCATTTTCACGCTGAGTTAAACTAATAGTTCTTAAATAATTGCCTTTCAGAATTTCCTCTTGTGGCAAGATAGGGAGGTATGGCCACGCTTTGTGGGCAACCCAATCCAGCATTCTGTGCCCCCCCCCAAAAATTGCTGAAGCTATTTTTGAGCCTCAACAGACCATTTTCTCTTACATTACCCATTAATCAATAATTTTCATAGCATCACCGTAAATACCCCAAACGATATACTACCTTTAGTAACACACCAGCTAGCGTCGGAGTATACATTCAGAACACCATGCTCTATGCTTATTTACAATTTAACATGTTTCATTCCTTTCAAATATCACAATGCAAATGAATAGTTCTCAGATCTCCTGCATATTACTATATTTTGCTTTAAGTGTAGGCGAAATCTGGAAGAGTGGCAGTCACAAGGTATCCCAGAGAACTAAATATTTCTTGGTATAACTTCACGTTGACCTAAAGATTTGCAAAATCATTCATTTTTACTCCCTTTACACCAGAGGCGTACTTACGAGGTGGCATTCATTTATTTCAAATCGTTTGAATAATTCTTCTATAATGTTTTTCTGATCTAGAAAAAAAAAACACGATTTCTTACAAATCTGACCCAGAAAGTTTCATTTATATCACCGCCCGCTACCTTTATCGTTAGACGTTTCTTTAAATTGTCTATCATATTGTCGATATGAATGGTATTCTCTCTTGTGATATAATCATCTACATAAAATCCATTGGTCAAGAAATCCTTATCTTGAGCATCCACAAATACGCAAAGATCACTTTTACATGATTCTGTTCCACACTGCTTGAGAACACGGCAGAATTTCTTGTAACAACCTCTTCCTGATTCAGGTAGGCTGTAGCAACTCTTTTTCAGCTTTAACCTTTTATTCCTACTTACGTGCACCCAGTCTAGAATTTTCATGTAAACGTCGCGTTCCAATTTTCCGTGTTGGCAAGCAGTTTGTATATCGATGTATTTGACGTGATAACCGTTCATTGCGGCTACATAAAGGAAGATGCAATTTGTTTCTAGCCTCTTCACCCGACTATCAGCACAATCAAAATCACTCTCACTTGTCTGTGCACATGCACTACTAGCCTCATTTCATATTACATATTGTTGCTCACGCACTTTATTTTTAATATCCATTTGTTCAGAAGAATATTCCCGTTCATTGATTCTCCCCGGTCTACTATACACCACGTATTATGTTTTGCTGACCCTTCAACTCTTGTATTGCTTGCCTCTATTCATTACAGTCGTGTCCATTCATCGCGTTCAGATACGTTTTAGGGGTTGATTCCACAGCCATGTTCGCAGCAGAATCACACCATACTTTAGAGTGTATCGTTCTAGACGATCTACGAATTCTTGCTTCAGAACAATGATCTTTTGAATGATTTATAACATCATTCTCAATTGGATTGTTTTCTTAATACATTTTTGACTGACAGACATTTTCGTCAATATCTGCGATAGGTTCGTTATTAATTCTCCGTCTTACTTTCAAGTTTACTAAAACGTTATTATTTTCATTTATAGTTTGCACTGTTTCTATCAGTGGACTCGCCGACAAGAAGATCGTAATATAATACTAGATACTGATTATAAGTTGGATTTCAAACATGGTACATGGAGCACGTATTCTGGACTGACTTTGATGAGATTATTTGATTTAGTGCTACAGTATCCAACCACGTTTCCAACGGTCTTCCTGATTCTGCGGTCACAATTTGGATTCGCGCTGACTTCTTACATCTCAGGACACCGTGTCTGTAAGTCATGTGCGATGTGCACCCATTCCAAAAGCCATCGGATTTTACTTGCATCGTTGGTCATGGTGTCTTCTTCCTTTGCTACCATTGCTTGCATCTTTTTCGGAGAACTGGCTGAACTACGCTTTGGATGATATGAATTTCTATCTTCTTTATGATTTGCAAAGGTTTCGCTGCTGTTCTTATAATACTTTTGAAACAGATCCTTAAGATTCTTATTTATCGGGATTTTTCCCAAAGTTACTTTTAGTTTAAGACCGTTATTTTTATCAGGAATTTTCCCAAACCAAGTATCTCCAGTGTGGCACCGCCCCAGCTGGGACAAGCTCTAAGCTGCCGACTGGTCTCCCGACGTGTGTAGTAGTGTACTGCTTGTAAGTGTGTGTGGAAGTAGGGGATGACGATAGGACAAGGAAGAGAAAGAAAAGATCGAGCGCGGTCCGCAGCTCGCTTCTTAGAGTGCTCCGGCATTGGCCTGGTGTTGATCGGTGAAATCACTGAAAACTATTGATCAGAGCAGTCGGCAGCTAGAATTCTCCTTCAAACAGTGGCTGAATTCGACCTGTCCGTTAGTTAGTCGAAAATCCTGTCATCGTCCAGACTTGCACCGTTAGACCTCCAAGCCAAAGGCTCTGCAGCTGACATGAGTTGATGGCTTGCGTCTCGCTTGCCGGATATTTCAAGAGTGGATTCAAATGTTTTGAGAGTAATAATTTGCCTTTGGAAAGAGTACAAATCGACCACTGAACGATCAGTCGAAAGATTTACCGAAAACCGATTTACAGGAAAGTAAATTACGACGCTGGCACATTAGGACGCGGAAAAATGGAGCCTTGAATCAGCAGCAACGGCGGATGAATAAGCTGGGACACGTTTAGGCAAACGGAAGAAAAGATAAATACAGGAGTATCAGAATGAGATTCAAATCTCAAGGCATGAAGGGGGCCAAAATAATAACTGCGTGACCACGTGAAGGGAAATTTCATGTAACGAACTTGCACGTGTGTCATTTGTCCCTCGGTGGTAGGCAAGTCTTCACGACTCATCGTACGATAGTAATTTTCCAAGTAAGAGACGTCAACCATTAAGTATTTGATACTAACGAGTAGCGTTATGAAACAGCAATTTTCTTTATGTTTTGGTATGGAAATAATTGTGAGATTGTGTATTCTTTTATGCGATTCCTGTGACATTTGTGAAAATTGTTTTTGTTAAAATATTTAATTTGTTGCAAAAACATAATAGAGTATTATCTTCGTTGCTTTTAAACAATCTGGGTGATACTTCTTGCAAAACCATTTTCTATATTTTTGTTGAGCAGAATGTTTGTTGCTACAGTCTACTAGTATTATATTAACATTGTATATAGTTGCGGGGATGCAGCCATGCCTGCAGGTTCTATAGTACAAGTATTTTAGACGCTAGTGGCCTTTGAAACCTACCTCCGGGGCAGGTCTCGACCATTTTTGAGGTGACGCCCATTGCACGCGTCCCTTATAACGATCGGATATGATTTTCACCTTTTACTCCAGACGTTGATCTCAGTTAAGAAGTTTCGAAGCTTTTGATCGAGAAACGCGAAATCTCGTGCCGCAGCAAGGGAACCGCAACGAAGCGATTTAATTTCGCCGGGCACTTTCCAATGGTCTTTTACGAGACACAAATTTGCAATTGCACATGAGGATTTTCCTCACATCGAAATCCTCCTGGTGAGGCAACCCGCAAACTTGGGTTTTGGAAGCCGGTGTGCTAGGGCCGCTAAGCCATCGGGGTGGAGAAAAATCTACAATAAAGGGCAAGTTACTGAAACACTCGCAAACCAACCGACCCCCAACGGCCTCCTGCAATTATTTTTTTAAATCTACAATAAAGGGCAAGTTACTGAAACACTCGCAAACCAACCGACCCCCAACGGCCTCCTGCAATTATTTTTTTAGGTGTGTTTTAGGGGTTTTTATGTATCATTATTTACGGGAAAAGTTAATATTTCATCTCTTAGAACTTTTATTTTTAAAACAATTACCAACCCAAAGTGGGGACTTTTTTTTTCAACGCTAGTCGTATGTTTCAAAACCAATAAAAACCGTCACCATGTGTAATCGCTTTGGGGAAACGGCAGGGTTTTCTTAAAAAAGTAATGCAAGGTCTGCCTGTGTGCACGTTACAATCTTATTTCAGTATCTATGGATGTGGATAAGAGTTGTCCAATCGAAGTAATATTGTGACTTTTGAACTAGTTTTCAAAAAGCGCATTCCCGCAGAAAGGATTGCAAATACACAAAATGAACACAATGTATACGATCATTCCTTATCTCAGAAACTGAAAATATTTTAACACAAACTTTCAATAAATTAGTGTAATGTATGGGTAAATTGATGCAAAATTAGTTCTTAAATATAAAAAAGGTTCTTTGCTTTACATTGCAATTTATTCTGGAGTCCCCTATTGTCCCGCGATTGGTTTTCTCCGAGTTCTCGAATGGCATTGAAATGCGACTGTTAAAGAGTATCAATATTCCTCAGAATAGACATTAGCGAGAATAGCACCACGGCTTTGAATGAGGAAGGCAGAGGAGTCCACGCCACACGGTCTTGTTGGAGCCTGCAACGCAAATGCATATTTTATCATAGCGACGCCAGCAGAAGGGGCGTGTTTCATTTTGGAGTGCGGGAGGGAATTTGCGATGTACTGCATCTGAATATGTATATGGGTCTCTTCGTTATGCGAGGAACGACAGGCGTGTTTTTATGTAGGAGGCGGTGGCGGCGGCGACGTGGGTGGGGGCGGAGAGAACGGGAGCTGCGAGTCGGTTGGGAAGTGGTAAAGGGCGGAGAAACTTCACATCGCCAGGGTTACGGAAGAAAAGCTGGAGCTGCCGGGCCACAGAGAAGGGCTGACGAAACAAAAGCGGATATGCAAAGGGGCGATAAGAAAGACAGCAGTCTGCGTTGGGCCGTCGAGTGAGGCTGCGTTAATGGGCGAGGTCACATGACAACACACGGCGAGATAGGAAGATGTGAGAAACTCATTTTACTCATACTGAATAAACTCGGCCCAGATAAATAATATATGGTGGAAACATTTCAAGAAGAAGATTAGACACGGAGGTTTGTATTTTTAAAATTTCATTTGCTACTCTACAATACAAAATATCTTTTACACAGACTTACTTTGCAGTATTATTTTTGGCAGTCGCTACCGAGTATTTGTCGTAAATACACTAGAACCCCCGTTACGAGGGGTTATCCGGAAATACAATTATCCGGGTTCTGGATTATAATTAAAAAATGGATAATATGAATGAATCGATGTAAAATCATTCAGAGTTCTCTATCCCGCAACTTGAGGATGACAATTTAGTGCACTGATTTGAGGATGAATTTTGAATTGATGACGATAAATGAGGGCAGAGAAGAAAAAAAGAAATAGAAATTAAAAACCCAACAAAAATAATTTAAGATCCTGCAATTAAATTTGTAATGTAAAGTAAATTTATTTGAATGAATACGACGTACTAAAAAATGGACCCACTGAAATGTGGAATGGACGTACTAAAATAGAGTGTACATGACCACTTATACACTTACTGTTTGTTTACTTTGTATTTCAACCTATGTAGCCATTAAAGAGTTATTTCGAGGATCCGAATTTTACGTGGTCCCCTTTGCGGTCAATATTCTAAAGAATGGAGTTTCTAGTGTATTGGCAAACGTACGTTGACGGTGCTTCTTCTAAAAAGGCCACTGCGGTGCACAGTATCTTCAATGAAAAATGAAATTACAATGGGTAATAAGTGCTATGTCCTTGTTTCCCAAGCATTTAAATTATTTGGGAGATATATTTACGTAATCAATAATGTGATCAGCCAAGATCTTCGGGTTTAATTTTAACGCTTAAGTCGGCATCAAGCGTTAGTAATAATGGCATTGTATGCAAGCTCGGAAATCAAAGAATATACGTTGTTAGGGTATACATTAAACAAAATGTGGTATTCCATGCTTAGTGTCATAGCGCTGTTCAGAAGGGGAGACACGGCCCCAACACATTACATGCAAACGGTGTGGAGAGGTCATTTATCTTGTGAGCCATGATCTTGTAGGAGGACGCAAGGAATCAGTATCTTAAAATATAGTGAAGCGTATACACGTAAGCAATTGGAGAGGTGTAAAAAGATTTTCAGCATAGGCTGGGGAATTATTTAAATGATAGTGTGGCGGGAAATTATGATTAGTCTGATAGCATGGCAATCAGTGTGTATATTGTGCGAATATTAGTATTGAATTGTAATTGTACATTTTACTAATTTAGTTTGAATTTTAAATATAAATACACTCCGTGTTTCGAGGGGATGTATATTAGGAATAGCTCCGTAGATGGGATGAGTTTTCGATAAGTAGCTGAAGATAGACAGTCGCGCGTAGTTGTTTCATACGAAGCACAGCTAGGAAAGTTGCGACCGCGTATTGATTTTATGGATACTATTAAATCCTATTAAATACGAAATCGTTGAGGACATTCCGGAACATTTTAAACTTTAATGATAGGCAAGATAGGCGATAATAGGGATACCACGGAAATTTTACGGACAACATTCTGCTGATTCAACTGAGAAAACATTGTAGGTAATCTTAAGAACTGTATTAAAGAACCGTACGGTACTTTAAAGTTTGTAGATAGGAAAGTAATTATCCATCAACTCAATAGAAGCTGTAAATATAGAAGAATAAATATTAAATTTCTATTATTGGGAAAGACTGATAATTTATATTAGTTGCTATCAATTCAATAATTGATTTTAATCAAAATAACTTCCGAGAATCGTGGTTCTGTGTAGAATTACACGTCCACATGCAACTCGTAAGGAGTAAAATGTATGTCGAACGCCATGATTAAATTGAAAGTAAAATTAATAAATTAGTGTTAAAATTGAGAGAATTTATAAGTATAGCAGGGCAACGATAGAAATATCAACATTAATAATAGCAGTGGAAATAAGCGCGTTCATGATATTTGTAAATAATATCGAGAGCTAGTATCGTAGAAGGAAGAATATTTCTCAAATGGCTCGCCCAACGTTGAAGACAAGGTATTTCTCAATAAATAAAAAAATGCGTTAAATCTCATCAGAAACAATTTGAACGTATAAAAAAAGAAACTAAATGCATATGCCGTTTGTCAAACTTTGAAAAAAACTTTGCTTTTCACTGTTCGCACTAATGATCTACTGTCCGGTAACAAATGAACTTGTAGTCACTACCGCTTGACTGGGCCTCGGGTTTACAAAGCACTTCTATTTTAGTACGTTTCAAATAGGCAACATTACTCTACTGGGCTGTAAATCAAGGGGCTCGCTTTAGGAACCAGGCCCGGGTTTGCGCACTTTCCACTAATTATTTAATCAATCCATAACAAATATGCTGCTATCTGGACGTATTTGCTAAACAGACATTAAATTCACAATACATTTATTAAAATTCTAACATTGACAAAAAATACAGTGGTTCAAAAATTGCATTTGATATAATAGATCAATCTCTATTAGTTTAGAAATAAATTACATTATGATTTACAGCTATGCAGGTCAATGCAATTTAGAGGTTTTACAAATTTATTCTCCTTTACAACAGTTTTATTGATCCTGTTCTTTCAAAATTTGTAAACACATTGCTGTACACTACTATTTATCAGGAACCCCACTCTGTCGTCCGTTCCCAAATTTATTGGCTCATAAATTACAAACTACTTAAAACCGCTCACAAATATATGTTTTGGTGTACTTATCTGAAAGGTTGTCATGATTGTCGACATTTCAGTGAAGTATCGTACATTTATTTGGCTTGTTTATGTACGTTCGACTCGCATATTTTAAAAACTGTACTAGAACTTGACAAGATTTATCAGGGTTAATTAAATCGGCTTATTAGAACCATATAGTAATTTTAACAAAGAAGAAAAATTAAACCAATTAAATAGTTTTAAATAATCATTTCATTGTTATTAGCTACGAAAACAACACTAGAGGGTGCAGAATAATGCATATATTTTACGGTAAAATATTTGGAAACTTAGTGGGGTGGACTTACCTGTATTTTGCAAAATACTGCTTTAAAGAATAATAGGAATACTTTCAGTACACTTCACAGACGTTAATATCGCCATTGTTGCGAAAACAAATATTGGAATTTTAAAATATAGGACTTCTGTACAACATACTGTGATTTCAAATTACTTTTACTCACAATTTCAATATACTCCCCTTATATTTTATTGCCAAGAAAAGTTAGGGAAACCGTCTAGCTTATCAACACATTGTGTTGTAGATAACAAGGAAGCGACGATGATTTATATAATGTAATGCAATTAGGGATAAAAAATATGGAACTTGGATGAAGAGTCACTTAACTTGCGGAAAGTAATAAATTGATATTGTTTTAAAACGTTTTCAAGAATCTTGGCTTTGAGCTCAACTATATGACACGAAGAACGAGAAACGGGGATTATATAAAAACCCGTTTCGATCTTTATACAATAAATAAGTCAGAAGAAAAAGAATCGGAAGCTAACTTTTTATATTTATTTCTTCACATAGATAAAACAAACATATAATGATGTCATTTGGAAAGTCTCCAAAATATCCATCCATTTTTAAAGAACGCTTTTAATTCGTATTTCCAACATTTTACTATCAAATTTCTAAACACTTTTGGCATTGTTTTCTGAAGTCTATATTTTGTTTGAAAATTATTGAATTTATAATCAGCTTTCAAGTTTTCTTTAAGGCCTCAGTATTGGACAGAAATGGCATAATTGACTACACGATAGTCCTCTACGTACACGGCTATGGTTTTTGTCTGATTGATAGGTTTTTCCGGACTCGCCAACTGCTAGGCTCAGTCCCGTAAGTGTAGTGCATTTTAACGTGGTAAGTAGCAGTGTTCTTCGCCAGCCGATGACAAGATACAGCGCCGACCTACACGTGGGCTTGGGGTTTCCCCAACCAAGTGTCTCCCACCAGCGGGGCACCGCTCCAGCCGAGAGAAGCTCTAAGCTCGCGACTGATCTTCAGATATGTGTAATGCGTAAGTAGTATTCTGCATTTAAGGGTAAGTGTTTTTAAGTGATCAATTAGGATAGAGCAGGTAAATGCGTGTTACGTTTGTGAGGATACTGCTCCGATATTTTCCTGGTGTTAAGAGTAGAACCCACGGGATATTATCGACCAGAGCGGCCGGCCTCTATAATTCTTTTCCAGGCAATGACTGAATTCCCTCTAATAAAGTCGAATAAGAGAAGGCAAATAGCATGTTTGAAATGAAGAAGTATTTTAAAACATGTGGGATATGCCGTAGTTCTTCCCAAGATATTAGAATTCCTTAACTGAAATTGATCAACTATTTCAGCGGAAAAATTATACAATCGCCTTTAAATACATTTTAAATGGATGTAGAGGAAAATATGAAGAGTATAAATAATATGAAATATAGTATAAATGAGAATTAATTTTTATATCATACTAAACGAGGTAACAAAGTTTTGCAGTCCAAACATTTTTGCAAATATCTCAACCCCAAAATTAAGCCAGTTATTGCAATTACTAAAGTTTAAAATATATTACCTTAATGAACCGATAACGAAGGTAGCTGTAGTTCACTAAAAGCAAAGTTATTACGAGAACATGGAAATCAGAACAGTTAGAAGAAACATTAGCGAACATGCTGTGAGTACTATTTTTTGGTTTTGCAGGTTTAAGTAAAGTACGTCGTTAGTCGTTGAGAATGTACCGTGAACCTCCGGGAAGGATGTGAATTTTTTCGCCCTGACAATATATTGTTTCATTACTATCCCTATCACAATATTTAGTTCTTGGTAGAGTAGCGAGGCTATTTCGAGGCTTAAAATATAAAAGTAAATATTATTCATCACAAACAATGTTAATAAACTATTGAGGGATCACGTCAGAGGATTTATACCAATGGCTTTGTTTTTACATATTCCGTTTCGTTTCCGATATTTTTCACTTATTTTAAATACTCTTCTTCTGTCCGTTTCGGACATCCGATAACGGAATCCAAGAAGTCCTGATAAACTTTCAGTAGGACGAATAAACTGAATCAAATTATTTGTTATTGCAAATGGTATTCCTCTTTCGTTACATGGCAGTTTAGCCACGAGAGTTAACACTGAAAATATCACATATCATTGCATATCGAAGAAACAAAAAAATTAGATGTTGATGTGCCAAAATCGGAAGGAAAGTTGTGGAAAAACTCTCGTTAATAAGAATGGTGCAAGAAAATAACATTTTTTGTAATATATGAGAATGAAGTGCCGCTGAATGTGAGACGTGCTTTCTCGTGATTGCAATAGTTAGCACAGTAGATTTCAGTCAAAGACAGCTTAGGTCTAGGTTTCCATGAATATTTCTGTGCTGAGTCTATTAGCGTTTTCTATTCGCCACAATGGTTCGCACTCAATGCAGCTTTCGTGTTCCATTCGACCGCTAGGGCGCACCAGTGCAAAGAAGCGCGTGTTTCATTCGCACAATCACACGGAACCAGGGCGCACTCGGGGCGCTCTAAACTGCACTGACGATCTCGTCAGTACATTCCATTGCACCGGGCCATTTTGAGGTTTGGTACGGAAGTTATGCATGTTGATTTGGATCCGTGGTGAGATTTTGAAAGCAATTGAGAATATTCCGTCACGCAGGGATACTTCGAATGATGGAGTATATTAAGTTTTGGAAGAAATATCTTAAAATAATTTGTGTGACTTACGCGAAGTTCGGAAAATCAGTTTGAGTTTTCTCAAAATTTAATCTTGAATAAATTCATGTTAACAAATTCTGTGCTCAGTGTAGGTACGTCTAAATTTCGAACTCTAAGAAAGTGAAAAAAATAGTTACCCTTACAAAATCATTCAAATATATATGCCAAGAAAGGTTTCTCGCATGCCCATACATACACCAGGTCATGTTAATATTACTATGGTTTTCAATAACTAAACAGTTCTGCAGAAGCGTTTCGTTTAAAAATCTTGTGTAATATCGATCTTTGGCAAATCTCGAAAAATGAAATTTTGACACGTTGCATTTGAAGTTTTCGTGTTTTTTAAATAAAGAAACCACACGTTGATAATTCATGAATTAAGGAGTTAGAATTACCTTACTACCCTATTTCATAAACATTATAGTAACATAATTCAAAATAGCTGTCAATTATAAAAATTATAAAATAAATTATAAAAATTATAGATCAAAATTCAAAATTATTGTTTTTCGAGTTCTATCAGTGCGACAGAGCAAGAAGAGCTGTCTATAATCTCACTGACTCAGTTCCGGAATCCGTTTCATTCGTGGCTGCCCTTCACGCGTGTGTTGCGGAGCGATGACGTTTTTGCCCCGCACTAGGGGGGTTTCAGTGCAACAAATGGAAAATGCTACATGTCTCCCAGAATGTTTCTGTCCACCAGCCCCTACCTTTCTGACGCCGCGCCTCCACTACCTATTTCGCGGCTTCGCGACCTCCGCGTGAGCGCTCAACTGGTTTGCAACTAGGTTGGTTGGTTGTTAATTATTCCGGGCGTGTGAACTACTATGGTAATTGATTTATTATTGATTTTTCATGTTTGCGGGCGCGTCAACTGCTTTGGTCATTAGTCTCATAAGTACAGTGCATGTTATTTCTTGGGAGAAGGCGGGGCATCTTACCTCGCTGGATGGCGAGATCCGGCGCCGACCTACCGTCGGCTAGCGGAGTTTCCTCCTAACCAGGACTCTCCTACAAGAGGGGTACCGCCCCAGCCGGGACAAGCTCTAAGCTCCCGACCGGTCTGCCGGAATATGTGGTAGTGTTGTGCATGATAGTGTGTGTGTGTGTAAAGGAAGAGGAAGGACAGATCGTGCGCGGTCCGTGGCCCGTTTGGTAGGGTACTGCCTGTGTTGATTAAGTGATTGATTTTTTCGTGTTTCCGTGCGCGTCAACAGCTTTGGTCATTAGTCCCGTAAGTGTAGTGCATGTTTTTCCCCTCTGGGGATGGCGGTGATCTTCCCTCGCTAGATGGCGTGATCCGGCGTCGATCTACCGTCGGCTAGTGGGGTTTCCCTCTAACCAGGACTCTCCCACCAGCGAGGCACCGCCCCAGCCGGGGCAAGCTCTGAGTTACCCACCGGTCTCCCGGAATATGTGGTAGTGTAGTGCATGTTAGTGTGTGTAAGGGGAGAGGATAGGACAAGGAAGAGGAAGGACAGATTGTATCCGTGGCCCGTTTGGTATGGTACTGCTCCGGCATTTGCCTAGTGTTGATAGGAGATACCACGCAAAACTACCGATCAGAGCAGCCGGCCGCTAGAATTCTCGTCCAGACAGCGACTGAATTCGATCTAGGTGAAAAGCTAGTGTCGAAAATCCTGCCGCCGTCAGGACTCGAACCTCGGACCTCCCGGTCATAGTGCTGCAGTGACATCAGTTGATGCACTGAGCTACCGCTCTCAACGGATAAGAAAACGAGGGTGGGAAGCAGTGTTTGAGGGAGGGTATAGGCAAATCCGTAGGCGATGGCGAGGAGGACACGGGCAAGGGGGCTGGGGAGAGGGAGGGTCACAGTAAGGTCGAGAGCGAGGGCGAAGGAGCGAGTGAGAGAGGAGGGTGGGCGCGGGAAGGACAATAATGGTGTGGGAGGGAAGAGCGACGCTAGGGCGTGTGCGGGAAGGGTGTTCCGAGTGGGCGGGGTGGTGGTGGTGGGGGGCGAGGGTGTTGGCGCCACGGGAAGGGCGCGGGAGACCGTCAAATCCTCTCGCGGCCTCTTGGTGCAGGAGCACCGCCGCTTTCGGCGCAGGCATTACGCGAAACTTCGTTAGCATTTGGGCCTCCGCTCCGCCTGCACCCCCACCGCCAACGCCGAAAGGAAGAGGGCGAGTCTTAAGGGCGGGGCCACAGGAGGAACAGGTTAAAGGCTTTCTTCGCACACGAGGAAAGTTCTGTGGGAGGAGGTAGGGAGAGGGAGAGGGAGAGGGAGAGGGGTTTGAAAATGGAAGGAGTTAGACGAGACTGGGATAAGTGTAGATCGATGAGAGGTACCCTCTCCCTCAGAAAAAATGTCGTTCAAAATTCTATCTTCCACACCGCGCCGACAAACTTGGACACCCCTCGGCCTGGGGGAGGGCAGGGGGAGGGACGCGTTGACCAATCGCTAGCAGGTAGAACCACAGTTGTCTGTGATTGGTGCAACATCCCAAGGGGCAGAAAGAACGCTGTCTCAGGGGGAGGGGGCTAGTTCGTTTACGTACGAGACGGAAATATCGTCATATTTCCCTGCCGAAGGAGGTAGTTTGCCTGCGCGTACGCCACGACGAAAAAAAATATTTCTAAGCGGGGTTTTCCGTCCAGAATGATTGTCTATAGACCAGTAAATATTTATCATTTTAGCAACAATTATTCTAACTTTTAGTAATCGATTTGTAACTCCTGACAAAATGCTATTTTGAGATATTCATTTCCGGCACAATTTGCGGAGCCTTCCCGGCCGTTCTAACGCATATTTCGAATTTGTTTATAAAATTATAAATTGTTGCAAAATTGTTAATTCGCTGTTTTTGGTTCTGGGACATCGGGAGACTCTCCCCACTTTAGATTTGCAAAATTTGGAAATTGTTTATAAATTTGCAATTGTTGCAAATTTGTTATTGTCTAATCTGAATGGCGTTTAAATGTGATGCAAAATTCCGGAATCCGTTCGGTGCTATTATATCTCGTTCTCGAGATATATGTAATTGTTTATAAGAAATTAACATCTTAGTAGACCCCATTTGTTTGCGCTTAATTCATTCGCGCTAGCAGAATAGCGTGGGATGGGCCTACTGAAAAAACAGTTCTCCAATGCCGCGCTTTTGCCTGCCACATATGCTTAAAATGCACTTGCTTGTAAACAAATTCTGTGGCCAATTTAATTATGATAAATTCGTATTTTTACGGCGAGTATGAGCATAACTTTTATTTGGTTTTTATATTCTCTTTTAAGTCCTACAATTTGCAAGTCGATATATTTATCAAATAGGAAAGAAATTGATTATAAAAAAAATATTTTTCAAGGTGCATTACGCCCAAACAATTGTTTCTGTTTTTCTATCAAAGGGGTGTTGAGCAACCGAATAACTGTATTATTAATTTTTTTAAGTCCCCTGTTAACACCGAGAGTCAGAAACCATTTGTTCCTCTTGTTTAACCATTACCATTAAAAAATAGGGAAACATATTGCTTAGCTGTTTGCTATAAACTGCACTGGATTGGATGAAGGTAGTGTTAAGGTTTTCAAATACAGAAATATTCAATTTTGTGTTTTGAAAGATCACATGAGTAGAATCACACATCACAATATTTACACAAGTATAGAAATTTCTAAATAAGCGTATATAAACTTTAAGTTAATACTTTCAATTCAATTTATCATTCTTTTCTAAAACTGCACATTTTGCATGATGATTTCATTGTATAATATTCAAATCAGAGCTTTATGTGCTAAATCTACGCATTGTTAATACATATTTTTAAACAACATTAATATATTTAATATACATTTAAAAGGTTTTTAGATTGGCGAACGTTTCAATGAAATTTCATGAATTCCTAAATGCTTGAAAATAAATACTTGTAAAATTAAATTATTGTAGCGTGTAAAAATATAACAAACTCACGTATTTGGTAAAACGAGTTGATATTACTAAAAGAAAGCAAAACAGATGTTATAACAATTCAAAGAGATTTAGCGTTTGTTTACAGTTTAGTAAATATCAATGCTCTAGCATTTCCCAGTGAAAATACATAGAACGAACTTGGTGGTCAAGTGATATGACCTTCCCAACACAGACTACATTTCAGTATCGTCAGAGTTCGAAGGTGGTTTGTTGGCCACCATTCTACGAATCTATCAAAACCTTGAATTTTGCACGACCATCTGTACAGCGAGAACGTAGCGGTTTATTAAACGGAAACGGGCCATTCGAGGTATCTAATGTCACTCTTTGAAAACGTTTAACCATTATAAACTATCCCTAAGAAAAATATCAAATAAACAATGTTAAAGGTCACCAGCTTAACATTGCCTTTACTATTTGAATGTTTTCAACATCCCCAACACCAACACAAAACCCATGTTTTTACAGGTTATTATAAAACCAATTCAATAAATATAAGCATTTATTCACGTTATTATTTTTAAAACACTCAAATATCTACGATGTTATTTGATTCATGTCTTCATCGAAGATCTGAGATTAAAAAACTGATAAACAGAGAAAATTAAAGTAATTTTGAGTGATTGGTGAAGTTGAATGATCAAACGAAAAACAATGTTTCTTGCTTCATATAATGCTATCGTTTTTAATAGGCATGTAATTAATGTGATACCTATATTAAAACATCCAAACTAATGAAAATTTTCAAAATTAAAATCATCAATAAAACGTTGATTCATCAGCAAGGATTATATTATTAAATACTTTTTTTGAGATTCATGTGCTCCTGTGTGAATAACGTAGTAAACGTGATTCGTATGATCCAGTTGCTCAGAATAATGCAAAACCTGCTAGACACATACACTAAACATAATAGTTGTCAAATAGCTATTTACGACATGAGTATCATAAGATATCTTATTACAATACGAAATTGGAGAATTATCAAACAAGACTCTTTAGCCGAAATTGTTAACCAATTGAATATTGTAATATAATGTTACCATTTGAATATCACAGAAAGTAAGACGCAATTTGTCAAAATTCATGTGAACTATAATTTTTCTTTAAATTTTACTCCTTATCCTGCGAAAGATGTGTGACAGTACTTATGTTAACAGTTCTACTGCCATGGGTTTAATTAATTAGTTTTCAGTACGCAAATTATTGTTTTTGGTTTTAAAGAAGCATGGATATACAGAGTATCGGGGAACGAAACGTCGAAAGTTTGAAAATAGCTGTTTAAACAATTTTAATCATACTTTGTCTAATAAACTACATAGATATTTTGAATGGCTGAGCTGCAATAAACACGCAAATTTTGGTTTGAAAATATGAATTCTACGCAAAACTTTGCATTCTAGAATCATGTAAACAGACCAGAAACATGTAACATGTTTATTATTAACAATATAAATTAATATATTAGTTCAGAAAAAATTAACCGAGAA